>MU628626.1:0-46739 GCA_025688805.1 Aspergillus egyptiacus
AAAAAAAAGAAAAAGAAAAAAGAAAAAAAAGCGATGCTAAGTACAAACTGAATTGGTATCTGGGGGGTATCTCGTGGAACAACCGAGCGCCTGTAACTGTGCAAGTGCAAGTGAATTTGAGAGAAAATCGAATGAGAAAAGAAAAAGGCGACTAAGAAGGAGAAATAGTGACCAAGTCTGAGTCCGACTTCATGTTCAGTCCAAAATGACGACCGCAGAAGACGGATTCGACGATGCCTCCCCCGGCATGGATGACGATCGGTCGATCTTAGGTCGTTGAGGAGTGTGCATTCCGATTTCCGACTCTGGGACTTTCCGCTTAGACGGCACGCGAGAAGGTTGGAGGATTCCTCTTCCGGAAGATTGTTCGTCTTCTTCGGTCTGCACCATCCAAGAACCGTCAGCTCGCACTTGCAGAGCGCGCACACCTTCACCGCGGTTAGTCCGCGCCAGTTCCGCGCCGACTTCAGCCAAAAGCCCATCCACAATCAGACTCTGAGGGCGTGCATCCTGGCGGCAAATGGGGCATCTCCAGTCCGCCTCAATTGCAGAACAGTTTCCGGATTTCAAAAGCCGGGTTTGGAGAAAGGTGTCACGGTCAAAACACTCTGGATGCTCGCAATGAATTCCGCGTACGGGAATCACGAATAGGCGCGCGGTGAATGGATCGACTAGAGTAATCTTCAAATCATCACTCACGATCCTCAGTTCATCATCATCATCAGCGGAAGGTTTAGCCGCAAGCCGCTCGCAGATTCGCCGTCGCGACTCCGCAGCTGGCAAGGTCTGGGCGAGATTCTTTGCATGTGAAAAGGAACGAAATGTGATGACTTCTATGGCCACGGCAAATGTAAAATCCGTCTTTTCCGTCGGATTTCGGATAAGGTTGACTGAGAGCAGATTGTCGCCTTCTCGTAGGCGCATTGTGACCTCCAGTGGAAGATCCCGGCCGTTGTGGAGCTTCCGACGAGGGTGTACCTCTACACCGTTCACAGACATATACAGGCCTAAGGGCCACACAGTTTCGGCAACACTCCAAGAATGCTCGCTCACACTGGCGGTTGACGAGGGTACCTTGATGCACCTTAAACGATAGCTCTGGTTACCCTCAATTAGGGTCCGAAGCATGCGCTCGCATTTTCCCTGAGCCTCCACTTTAGGACGACGCTGAAGCTCGCTCTCGGACAATGAAAACTGCCAGACAAACGCACTTTTCTCCCGACTGAGAGGTTTTGGGCCCACTACGAATGAAGTCAGGTAAGGCAGTAGCTCCACTTCTCGCTCTCCCGTGGCATCGCGGGAGATGATCCGGTTGACTGGATCACGAAGATGAGCCTGGTGGATTGCGGAACGGTTAGGATTTGGCCGCGTGTTCATCACTGCGGGTTGGTTGGGTGGCGGCAGTAATCGAGAAGAGTTACGTTGCTGTTGGTTCGGATGCTGGGATTGGTACGGCGATACATATTGCGGATTGAGAGGCTGTCTGCTGTAACCCGCTGGCATCTGCGTTGTGCGGGTTGGGACCTGAACAAAGCTCGTATTCTGCGGTCTTGACTGCTGTGGCGTTTGCTGGGTCGGACGTCTCTGAGGCACTTCGGGTCGAGGGATGTGCGGAGCCGCGGTCGCCATCAATGGTTGTGATATCCTACCTGCCGTTTGTGGCGGAAGCACCTGCGCCCCCGTCCCACGATGCTGGCCAATCGACTGATTGGAATTCAACCGCTGGGGAATCCTGGGCGGCGGCGCGACAGGGGGACTTGTGACCGGCGTCGAAGCCATATCATTCGGAAAGTGGTTTCGAGATTGCAACTGTACAGCGGCTGGTGTATTGTGAGACGCTGGTACTGTTACTAGACCGGGTACGGAAGCCGATACGGCCTGGCTGGAGACAGGCGGATTTGGAGGACGCGTAACTGTGAGGCCGGCCGCGATGACCGCTTTATACTCCTGTATGAGTCGGTTATTCTCAGCCATCCGTTCCTCCGTAGAGACCTGTTGAAAATAGCGGCGCTTGATGTTCATCAGATCCTTGGAGAAGAGTGCACGCAGCTCGGTTTCAAGCGTAGCGCCAGGGATGCGCCGACACAGACACAGGAAGATGTTGAACTGCAGGATTGGTGAACTGATACCGAGAGACCCCGCAATTTCATCCACAAGAGGAGGATAGCCGCGCGAACGCGCGCCGTTCTCAAACTGATGCCAGCGATCCACAAAAGCAGCCAAAATCAATCGCACCTGGCCGAGAACCTCCTTGCATGCACGGTCTAGGAGCATCTGAGAAACTGGTTGAGGGAAGTTAGCACTGAATGCGAGGAACTGGGGCGAGACACGGCTATTGTCCACCAAAAGATGGCGAACAACATCCAAGCCCTGTTCATGCTTGCTGGTGATCCCGGGTAACTTTCTGAAGTCGGCGCTGCCTAGGCAGTAAATCTGGTGCAGGAAAATATAAAGGAAATCCTGTTCGTCACAGGCAAACGACAGGAGGTGGATCCGTGGTGCTTCCACAGCCGCCGAAATACCGCTTGCTGTCTTAACGAACACGTTCAGGTCATATTTTGCTCGCGCGAAGAATTTACTGTTGACATTGTTCGACCGGAATGTTGCGATGGCACCATGACTCTGTGATTGCGGTGGTGGTAGATGAGGAGGAAGCGTAGACAGAGTCGGATTATGATGAGCTCGAAGCGGAGGAGTGCGCGGGCCCACCAGGAGATCTCTTTGATGGACTGGTGATGAGTTGGGGTTTCCCTGTTGATTGCCCGCCAACAGAAGAGAGGGCGCTTCTAAAGCGAGAGTGCACTGTCGCGGACCATGGACCGGAGGAACTTGCTGATAGGGAGGCGATGGGAAGGCTATTGTAGCGGGGCTGACAATGGCCGATCTGCTCATCTCAGCAGCACCTGTCGGGCTGCCATGGGATCCTGGGGGAATGGTGGGATCGGGGGAGGGGAGCGAGGAAGCGGACTGCTGCTGTAGCTGTGCTTGCAATTGGGACTGCTGTAACTGCTGTTGCTTCTGGCGTTGTTGCAGTAGAGAATCGGCAGCGGGTCTGACAGGAGTAGGCAGAGGACGGGAGGCCGGAGAGCGGATTAACGAGGTAGGTGCACTGCAGGAAAGCGACATTTGCGGATGAGGTGGATGGCCATCCTGGAGAATTGCAGAGGAAGGTAACGTGACAGGAACCGGCGCGCGGGGACTGCTGACACTGGCGGATGAGGCAATGACCAAATTGTTTTGCTGCGGGCGAGAGGAGAAATTTCGCATGCCTGGGGAACGCGTCGGAGGCTCAGCAACCGCGGCGGCGGGCGGTGTTGGAGCGGGATCGGACGACGAGACGGAGGCAGCGGTACCGGTAGAGGCAGCAGCAGCAGCAGCAGGAGGAGGAGGAGGAGGAGGGGTCGCAGAAGACGAAAGCGATTCAGAGCCACGAGCAGCAGGCGCCGGAGTGGGAGCAGGAGCGGTGATTATGGTGGCAGTGGAGGCGGTTATACAGGATTCTTTCAGGGCCTGGAAGTTCCGCCCGCCGATAAAATGGTTGGCGGTGGAGTTGGACCGGGTTAGATCCGCAGTCAGACTGGAAGGATTATTCCGGGTACGATTGGTATGATTATTAGGTAAGTGAGAAGCCATCGCTCTGACATGGTCTCCGACAGTTTAAATCGATCGTGTTCCAAGTTGTCCAGGGGGAGGGGAAGGGATATTGGGAGATGGACTGTTTGATGTCCGGATGTTTGATGGCAAACTGCAACTATGGTGAATTTCCTTTCTGGGAAGAGTGTGAAGTCGCCAGAAAAAAGAAAAGAGGAAATGAAAAACGAAAAGTACGAGGAGCAAAGGAGGGAGACATGGAAGAGGATGGGAGGGGTATATATCCTAGGATTTGTATTCACAGATGAAGTTATACAGAAGGTAGGGAGAGTATTTATTTCACCAGCAGAGTCGCCGTTACTGGAGTGACTGTAGACTGCCTACTACTTAATACAAGAGTACTGGATAGATCTATAGATGGCTGTCAACAGGTCACATGACCCGGATCTCTACCGTAGCTACAGGCTGGGGAAGTGAAAAGAAAATCATATACTCTCGTAGTAATCCTCTCGATATAAGGAAGTTAAACAATGTACCTAGCTAGTAAGTAATGTAGGTACCTGGCAGCTGGAGTTTACCCACAGTTGCCGCATCCGATGGCTGGTTTGCGGACGTTTTCGTCCTTCGCGTTCAGAAGGTGATCATCCTATCTTGGTTAGTAGAATATACAACTTGGAACCTGGATAGCTGTATAGTAGTTCACTAAGGACGTACCTTACTAGGTTCTATATTCTCTATTATTGACATGACGACAAGTAATAAAATGTACCTGGATACGCGGGTTAGGTACAGGAGGAGGTGTCGGCATGGATAGCTGGCTCCAATCGCCAAACCTCTTCTCTTTCTCAGTCTCAGTCTCTTCTGAATAAACCGTCTTTCCTTGCCACTGCTGCGATCTCTGGTTCTTTCCTGGCCACGGAAATCTGGCCCGAGCCTCGACCAGGAATTCCAAGGGTTTGGTTTGAGCATTCCTTCAACTCAAGTCTTCATTTCATCCCACCACCGTGACCACACCACCTGAACCTTGAGATAATTCTTCACTGTGTGCCGCGCTCATTTCGCTATCTTTATCTTCTTCTTCAGCCTAGTGAGATTTCAAGCCTCACTTTCTTTACAAGATTTCCAGCGTGGGAGAGAGCACGGATGCGCTGATCCCCGCCCTGGGACTTTAATCAAATCAAATCGAATTACATCGCAGATTTATTACTATTGCTTTGGACTACTCCGGAGAATTTCCATTTCCACTGGCAGTCATCACTTCTCCCTTTCTTTCCCTCGCCCCTGTTCTCCTCGTCTCCTCCCCCAGTCGCTTTCCCTGGTGGGCTGAGCATCATGGCTCTTACCTCCCCGCCTCATGGGTTACGCCCAGGAGATCATCTCCTTGTTGTTCGTAAGTCGCTCAATTTCCTTTGCCGGTCGCAGACTCGCTCCTCCACCCCACTCCTTCGACCTTCCGCGCCTCGGCCCTCCTCCCCTTGTTTCATGATGGTGACTGATACATGCATCCAATCCCTCTAGATGACTTCACTGCGCGCGGAGATGATGAACTTACCTTGCAACGCGGCGAAAAGATTGAATTGGTTGAATTGGACGACGGTTTTGGGGACGGATGGTACCTAGGCAAGGACTTGAAAACCGGTGTGACCGGTCTCTTCCCAGGTGGTATGTGATTGTCCAATCGCTTTCATACTATAACGCCCGCGCCACTAATCCGGGCCTCTCACACCCTAGTCTACACTGCAAGAGCCCCTAATATCACGGTGCGATCTCGGCCCGATGCCCTGGAATCAGATGCACCAACACCAGGCGGAACTGAAGGACCAACGGCCGAACAGGAGAATCTTACACCAGACGCAGGCGATCCCGTTTCAACACCCAGGAGCGAGGATGATACACCTCATGCGTCGCGACACCCGAGCCTGACCAACCTTCGAGCCGCACACGGATCCAATGAACCAGCGCCGACGCATCTCGCGCCAAAGCACCACCAACAACAAAATCGGTCCAGCTCTTCCCCCTTGCCGAACTCCCAAATGGCGGGCGATATCCAGCACTCCATCCGTCAGACCTTAGACCCTCACTTGAATGGCCAAGAAAGCCCAGTAATGAACGAGACCCTGAGCGTGATTGACGAGCATATCACCGACCTCAGCACCCCACGCCATAGTGTGAAGCCTTCCTCCGTTGACCAGAAAACTCTCAATGACTCCGCAAGCGAATACAGTACTCACTTGGATCACCGAATGTCTTATATCAACGGCCACGAGACCGATGAGGAGGAAGGTAGCCAGCCATCCGAACAGGAAGTTCGGGGTTGGAGTGTCGAGGAAACCGTCAAGCAACTGCGCGATCTGGGGCTGGAAGACAAGCACTGTGATATTTTCAAAGAGCAGGAGATCACTGGAGACGTGCTTCTTGATATGAACCAAGACTTCATCATGATGAAGGAATTCGACTTCGGCGTGATGGGACGGCGGTTGAAGTCCTGGCATAAGATCAAAGCATTCCAAGAGGAGATCAAAGGGTACAAGGATCAACAATCGTCAACCGCTCGTGGCTCAGTTGCTGGCTTCTCGGCAGCGTTTGAAGAACGGCCCATGAGCCGCTCCGGCCAGACGGGCCCGTTGCGCCCGCGAATCCCAAGTTTCAGAGGTTCATCCAGCGGCCCTTCGCAACACCCGCGGCTTATGAGCAGCAGCATACAGAGTGATACTAGTTCCCCTCTCACTCCACAAACCCCTTCCGTTCCTTTTATGGATCATACCCGTCGGCCGTCTGCTGCTTCTATCCGAGAGATCAACCATCAAAGGCGTCATTCATCTTTGGATGCGTCAAGTCGATACTCATTTACTGGAGAGGCCTCACCCAACACCGGGGTGCGCCAGAAGAAGGGATCTTTCGATCGCGGTTGGTCGATGTCCCTTGCCGCACAGCGGGCTTCACCTCGCCCAGGAACGGCCCTTGGCACCTCCAGCTCTGGCAATCAGCACACCACATCGGATTCCGCTGCCCCCGTGACGGACGATTTGGACCGCGGATATTTCTCTGGGCCGGAGACAGACACAAGAGCGCAGCGAAGGTTTCTCCGGAAACGGTCATCGGTCTCGGGGAGCGCTCACTCATTACAATCAACTGATGAGCAGCTGCAGACCAACCGAAGGCGTTCGCGGATCAGTAGTGTGGGCTCAATAACGGATACGGCTGTAGTTACGCAAAGTCCCGGGATGACCCATTCGGCCCCCTCATCGAAAGGAAGATTGAGAAGCTTAAGTACCCGGATAACTGCCCAACAATCGACTCGCGATTCCGGCTCCAAGGGGAAAAGTGGCGGGTTCTTCTCGTCGTTTGCTCCGCGCTCAGGCAAATCTGAATCGGATAATACTGCAAGCTCCACCCCCCAGGCATCGCAGGCCCTCAAAAGCGCAGCACCAATGTTCCGACGTGCCGTCGGTCTACGTGCCGTGACAGATGCGATTGGTAAGGGTCTGGAAACTTCGACAACTCCGGTCTCGCCCGTGCATGATACCGAGCCTGCTTCTAACCGGACGGGATCGACGATTTCGACGTCCAAGAGCTCTGAGCGACATAGTAACGATTCCGGAAAAACTGCAGAAGGCGGCTTGTCGTACACACGAGTTCGTCCCTCGGTCAAAACGGGGGTAAAGTCGAAGAAGGACACCAGTGCTTACACGCGGGGCTTGGAGAAAAAGAACCCGCAGGAACAGATTGACGGCTGTGATTTCTCTGGATGGATGAAGAAGCGATCATCAAACTTAATGACCACCTGGAAGCCTCGCCTGTTTGTTTTGCGTGGCCGTCGCCTCTCCTACTACTACTCAGAGAACGACACTGAGGAGCGTGGCTTGATCGACATCACTGCTCATCGAGTCCTCCGGGCTGACAAAGATCCTATCATTACGCTGCACGCGACAATTACAGGCGCGACGGTTTCGCCAACGTCCCCGCCAGGGGGTGTTCAAACCGGCGAAGGTTCTGTTTCGGAAAATGGCGCCTCGTCGGAATATCAGCGCGGACCGCGTTCTGACGGAGACGGACCATTCTTCTTCAAGTTAGTCCCACCAAAGTCCGGCTCCTCGCGCGCGGTGCAATTTACAAAACCCGCAATCCATTACTTTCAGGTCGACAGCGTCAAGGAAGGCCGACTGTGGATGGCCGCGTTGATGAAGGCCACGATCGAGCGCGATGTCAACCTTCCGATTGAGACCACAAACAAACAGAGGACAATCAGCCTGAAGGAAGCTCAGTTGATGAATCAGAGGCCGCCCACGTTGACTGCTGAAGGCCAGGGAGAGGCGGAAGATCCTGCGGTTGAACCTGCTGCAGCACAAGAGGAGGACGGTAATGGGTTAATGATCCAGGGTCTTAACGTCGCACAAGTCGACTCCCCTGTTGATATAGAAGATGCCAAGCGCCTCTCAAACCAGCTGGGTGACCTTAACACGGGGTCGCCATCTCTGATTCCAAACTCGGCCCACGATTCCGGATGAATCTGGCCACCCTCATACTTAATTCACTTAATCTTTCCCATATTTCTTCTTTGGTTTTACCCCCTCTGGCGTTAATGTGATATACCCTTGTTTCGGAAAGTCAGCATCATCCTATTCTTATAATCTGATATGGGTTCCTGCTTGGAGTTATTGGATTTTGATGAGGACACTGTCGGATGATGACATGGAGTGTTGGACTGTCACGATGCAGAGAGGCAATGTGAGACTGGAACAGTGTATTCTTCAGAATTTTTATATAGTAATACCGACTTGTGATACTTCTTCATTGTCCCTGTAAACGTCTTTTAGTCACCGAGTCCAGCACCGAAGCGGTTTGAAGAAGTTGAGAGATCGCCGCGTGCCGAGGCGCCAACAGAATTCAAGCTTCTTCTATTTTCGGTCCTCTTTTTGAAATGAAGATGCTTATTGTGACATAATATTATTCTCCTAATGATATGATATGATCCTCGAACCCTCTCGTATCAGCTCTATGCCGTCGCCCCCATGTTCCTCCGCTGGTTCCTTTCCCGCCTCCTCCTCGGCCTCCTTATCCCGCTCTCCATAACCAGCACCGTGTACCTCTACCTCTACCCAGTCTGGACAGGCTGCGCATACCCTCTACCCCACAGCACGCCCGAGGCATCTCTAAAAGGCAGTGCATTCCTCAACACCCTCCGACAACACCTTGTGCCACAGTCCACACCCGAACCTGAAGCAGCAATCTTCCGCCTCCTTGTCCTAGCCGACCCCCAGCTCGAGGGTGACAGTTCCCTCCCACGACCGGAGTATGGGCTTGGAGCTCGAATCCAGAAACACTGGAATGACACTCTTGTCACCCTGAGAACGGCGCCGGGTGATGTGACGAGGACTATTTCAACGGTTTTGCGCGTCCTCGTCGCGGAGGACCTCCCGCGTTCCTTCAAAGCCGCGCGCAAACGTCTCGATCTGTTAGGGAACGACTACTACCTTGCTCATATCTACCGCACGCTACACTGGTGGACTCAACCTACGCATGTTACTGTCCTGGGAGATCTGATTGGGAGTCAATGGGTGACGGACGATGAGTTTCAGCGGAGGGGCCATAGATACTGGCATCGGGTCTTCCGTGGAGGGGAGCGGGTTGGGGATGAGATCACCCGGACTGGAGATAAGGAGTACAGTGCGGATGACACCGGTACTGAAGAATTAGAAGATCTCCCCTCGCCATCTTCATGGGCTAACCGGATCATCAACATCGTCGGCAACCACGACATCGGCTACTCCGGAGACGCAAGCGAACGGCGCATCGCGCGCTTCGAGCAAGTCTTCGGCCGCGGGAACTGGGACATCCGATTCCAGCACCCTCCCGTCAAGCGGGGGAATAATAATGATGACGAACTCACCCCAACACTACATCTCATCAACCTGAACAGCTTGACTCTAGACGGCCCCCCGTATTCCCAGGACGTCCAGCAGCACGCCTACACCTACCTGAACGACCTAATTTCGCGCCGCTCGTACCCCGTCGAAGACCGTACGACCTTCACCCTCCTCCTCACTCACCTTCCGCTCCATAAAGCCGAGGGCGTC
Source organism: Aspergillus egyptiacus (assembly GCA_025688805.1). Taxonomy (NCBI): domain Eukaryota; kingdom Fungi; phylum Ascomycota; class Eurotiomycetes; order Eurotiales; family Aspergillaceae; genus Aspergillus; species Aspergillus egyptiacus. The sequence goes on from MU628626.1 coordinate 9,669, forward strand.
TGCACGGACGGACCATACTTCACCTACTTCGACGCGGATGATACGTCCAAGAACCCGCGGTATCATGCCGGCGGCCTGCGCGAGCAGAACCATCTCAGCGAATACATCAGCGCAAATGGCATTCTCCAGGGGATCTTCGGTATGAATGGTGACGAGGGGGTCCCCGGTGGTGGAAACGGCCGGAATGGTCTGATCCTCACGGGCCACGACCATACCGGTTGCGATGTCGTGCACTTTATCGATAGGTCACCAGCACCACCTAACACCCCTGCCTCGAGCACAGATATCGACCAGGAAGAGCCCATCAACCATAAATCACAGTGGACGTGGAAGGCAACCCGCTACATCCACAGATCCTCCAACTCGTCCTCTTTAATTTCCGATGCCCCTTCCATCCGGGAAATCACCCTGCGATCCATGATGGGCGAGTACGGCGGCAATGCGGGCCTCCTATCCCTCTGGTTTGACGTTGATGCGGCGGAGTGGAGATACGCAATGGCGCTGTGTCCGGCGGGCGTGCAGCATATCTGGTGGGCAGTCCATGTCATTGATCTGGTTACGTTGGGTGTTTGCTCAGTGTATATCCTCTTGCGGGTTGTCGAACCATCTGTTTCGAGAGTTCCGGGACCAGTACCAGGGGCTGGAGGGGATAAGAAGACGAGATAAGGGTGATGAGGTGGTTTATCTTCACCTCCTACAGACTAGAAATTGCTCTATATAGGATAGGATACATGTATTCTTTACATCCATTTCTGTATAGGAATGTCCACCACTTGACCACTCCGTAATGTATAACCTTGGACAAAACCGTAATCCGCTACAGCCAATCCTCAAGGACCAGGATCGAGGATATCATTTTTTTCTCATTAGGTTTATTGTTCTTGTTCATACGTGGGAACCTCGATCAGTGAAATGGGCTCCCCTCCAGCTCAGTTGAGCAGGCTAGCCAGACACAGACCAGGCTAGCCAAGCGCGCCAAAGGAAAACAGTTTTTTTTTTTTTTTTGATCAGTTCAAGTGCTTTTTCATTTGGAAAAACCCGCTGCTGGTATTCATTCTAATACATCCCAAATCCCTGCTGAAACCCGTTTACATGACAACACCGGAGTTGGAGGCGATACGCTGAAACCGCTATTAGTATGTATTCAGACGGGCATTGTATGCCCGGAAAGCATCAAAATAAAAGGCGGGCGGGGCAAAGGAGGGAAGAAACTCACAGGCCAAAGCTCAGCAGCCTCCTTTCCGACGGGACCAGTGATAGCAGAGCCCTTCATCTCACCCTTGGCGTTGACGATCTAATATTAAAACCACTGTTATCCTCTGTCCTTGCCTTGTAGTCCACGGGGGATGTGAAAAACGGTGTGCGGGGGCGACTTACAACACCGGCATTGTCCTCGAAGTAGAGGTAGATGCCGTCGGGCCGGCGCCAGGGCTTGCTCTGGCGGACAACAACAGCGGGCATGACCTTCTTACGGAGCTCGGGCTTTCCCTTCTTCACGGTGGCCATGACCATGTCACCGACACCGGCGGCAGGGAGACGGTTCAGACGCGCACCGGCACCCCTGACAGCGATGATGTAGAGGTTGCGGGCTCCGGAGTTGTCGCAGCAGTTGAGGACGGCGCCGCTATAATATATTATATTAGTCCCTTGGTTCCTTGGTATTTATGCGGTTGAGTTGTTCGGGGAAGACGGAGATCGCTGTTAGATGCATTGGAATAAGATGTGGAGGTGATAGCGTTCGAGGACCGGAATTCTTGTGATTCGTGTATAGGTTTCATGGTTTGGTTTATTTAGTTGGAAACGTACCAGGGCAGACCGAGCGTCATCTTCAGCTTGTTGCCGGCAACACCACGACTGTTGGAGAGAAAAAGGTTCAAATTAGCGATTCGTTCTTATCCATCAAAGAGGTAGTTTCCCGCAAATTCGAAATCGTGGATTCCATATAAAAATTGTTTTCCCTCATTTCCCAGAATGTCGAAAGAAAGCGGGTTCCTTCAGTTTGCGCCGGCCAGTATTTTCCTTTCAAACCCTCCTCTTCCTCATTCCTGCGGTCTTTCCGCTTGTTTCCATTCCCAATCTCAATCTCTTGACATCGAATCGAGTCACGTCCATCAGGCGTATTCCGGCGCAAATCCACGAGGTGAAACCGAAAATCAAACAAACTCACCCTCTCTTGGAAGACATCTTGGCTATGTATTCGCGTTAACGGTGTCGGATAACGGGGATGGGCGACAAAAAGGGAGGCGACGAAAAAGGTCGAGACGGTTGTCGGTTACTTTGGGTTTCTCAGTGCTTCTCGCTTAGTGCGGGTGTGGTTGCAAATCTTGGCGACTTCGGTTTGATTGGCTGGAAAGTGTTGGCTACTGAGCCCTAAACCTTAGCTGTTTTGGGAAGGCAGATTTCATTAGAGATTAGTCATCATTCAAATAGCGGTAGTTATGCATTACTTGATTTACCTATCGTCTGGGATGCTATGCACAAGACAGCACAAAAGCAAATTATGTATACTGTATCTGGTTTATCTCATGGATCGTAGAAGCCAAAGATTGAAAGAGAACAAGCACCCTCCGTACAAAGCAATGCATACCTAGATTATTTGCCAAAACACCATGCCTACCCCGTTGCGCCAGGAACCCGCAAAGAACGCCGCTGCAATCACTGCTGCGTCTATTCCTCATTCTTTGCGGCTGCCTCGGATTGCGTGTCTGCACTTGGTTCCTTAGTCTCAGATGTCTCTTGTTCTGGCTTTGCTGCTGGAGATTCCTCCGTCCGGGCTTCTTCGGAAGCGTTGTCCTTGGCCTCGTTCGCCACGGTCTCTGTAGGCTCGACCTTCTTTGGGTCTTCTTCTGATACGTTCTGTTTCTCAGCCTCGTCGCCTTCTGATGCGAGCTTCGCCTGAGGCGTTGATTCGGTCTCGGCCACGGTCTTATCTGGAGCTGCCGTTTGTTCTGTTGGCTCGTCTTCTTTCTTTTCGCTGGATGCTGGCGCTTTCTCTTCAGTTTGAGTTTCAGGCACAGCATTTGCATCCTCCATAGCAATGTCTTCATCAGTTGGTCGAGGAGACATCGGGCGAGAGACAGGAGCAGAGGTAGGCGCTGGTTCCTTCGCGTCAACAGCCATGTCCGTTTGCTCATCAGCCGACCCATTCTCGGCTCTAGATGCCGGCTCGGCCGCGGATGATGTTCCCTGGCCCTCAGACTCAGGTTCAGGCCCCGGTGCCTCTGCCATCTGTGCATCGCCACCCATCTCCATATCTTCGTCAGGAACCGACGAAGCATCTTGCGGGGTGGCCATTCCGGATTCAACACCAGAATCAGCAAGATCTAGTCGATAGTTGACTTGGTTCTTCCGTTTCAGATGCGCCGGTTTGCGCGCAACTCCGTTCGCGGTGTTCTCCTCTTCATCTTCGCTATCGCTGAGCTCGCCCGGTTTTTCAACATATTGATCGAAGCGCCGTTTCGTGTGCCGCCTGTCTTTGTTCTCATCCTCATCCAAATCATCTAAAATAGCCTCTGCTTCATCATCCATGCCATCGACTAAGGGCTCACGGGGTACATCGGTCATCTGCACTGAGGGCGCGAAGGCTGTCCGCTTTAGGTTCTCAATAACCTGCGTGCGGATTTTATCCAAGTATTCCTTTGTATTGGCGTTGTCCATATTTGATGGGCGCACATCCAACTCATAGTCTGGGGCAAAATACTGCGGTAGTTAGCATAACAAGACCCCACGGAATTCAAGCGTACGGCAATTACCTCGTAGTAATCATTGTAGGGAAGATCCGACCCCAAAGTGTCCCCAACCAGGATGCCTGTTTCGAACGCCCAAGTCCTCGCGACATTGCGCATTGTATATCCGCCGCCTCCGAGGATTAATGTGGGCAGATTGAAGCTCTTGACATAGTTGACGCAATTCGCGTGTCCACGCATACTGAGATTGAAGCACCCCAGTCGATCGCCCGAGAGACTGTCACCACCACATTGAAGAACCACAGCTTCTGGACGGTACCACTCCATCACGCTCTTAATGACAGGTTCAAAGATGCTCTTGTACGAAACATCGTCAATGCCATCACGCAGGGGGAAGTTGACAGCGTAGTATTTACCCTGTCCCACACCGATATCGCGTAGCTCTCCTGTTCCGGGGAAATATTCGCCGTACTTATGGAATGAAACTGTCATCACGCGATCAGTGGTATAGAACGCCTCTTCGACCCCATCACCATGATGAACATCAATATCAATGTATAGAACTCGTTGTTTGAAACGTAGCAACTCCAGGATACCAAGGACGATATCTGTGACGGATTAGCATGACCTCTTTAAGTCACCAAGCTGCGAGAGAGTTACCATTAACATAGCAAAACCCGCTAGCCTCACTTTTCTTCGCGTGGTGAAGACCGCCTGCCCAATTTACTGCGATATCGCACTTGTTGCGGTTGAGCCGCGCGGCACCTTCCATACTACCACCGGCACTGATACCGCAGAACTCGAAAAGACCATCAAAAACCGGACAGTCATCACCGACGTTATATTTGCTTTGCTCCTTCGCATATGCGTCCATGTTGTCGGGGGTTACTTTGGAAAGGAAGTCGATATACTCGTCGGTGTGAAACTGGGTCATCTCGAACTTGGAGGCGGGTTTGGCACGCTGCAAGTTTATCAATGAGTAAAGCATTCCTTGAGGCCAAAAGTTGACCGCCACTCACGTATATCTCCATCTTCTTATAAAGGCTGTAGTTCATCACCAGGCTGTGCGTCATCCTAATGCGATGAGGTTTCATTGGGTGTCCAGACACATAGGCATAGTTTCCCACATCAGAGTCGTAGAAGTAGGCGACTCTTTTGCCGCGATCTGCGGCCCCATTCAGGTTGATCGGGTCCAGGGGTGGTCCTGAAGTCATACTGAATGGAAATTTAAGCAAAACCGACAGAAAAAGCCTAATGCAGAACGGCGAGTTGTAATGTCGCTGAAGCGCGGCGTTTGCTCGGGAACGAGATTCGATAGAGATGCACGGAAAGAAAAGGACGAAGAACAGGGAGAACGAAGCCAAAGGCTTGTGAAAGCCAGACAGATACTTCTGTTTATCTGGTAAGCAAGTTAGTGGGCACGCATCAGAGAGATTGGCCCATTCAGATAAACATGAATCGGAGAGGATGAGAATCTATCTACCCCGGTGGAGAGGAAGCGAAAGGGCAGACTGAAAGGCGGCGGCAAAGAGCGACTGAGCTACACTCACCGCCTTCGTCAGCCTCTCGGCCTGTGCAGAGCTCAAGTGCTCCATCTCATTACGGCACCTTAACAAACGCGCACCTCATTTGATTCCTTCCTCTCATATTCATCATCCTCCTGCTTTTCTCCTCATTGCACTCCTGGTATCTACGGATTACTGTTATTTCTTGGCAGCCTCGTCCCCAATCAGTTTGGGAAAACCAACATCTCCAGACCACTCGGACCTTCCGTGGAGGAAGCGGACCTTTTATCCTCCAATCTGTTCTCTGTCTCGACAATTCTTACTTCCAGATATAATAAACAGTCATGGATAGACTTACTCGAATGCTCCAGGCCGCACAGGGCATGCATGTACCCAATCAGACCGCTGGTGGTGTAAGTTTATCCCTACATTATATCATATGCTCCTTAAGGTCGCTGTACATGTGAGAAGGCAGGATTGGTTGCCAGCATTTACTGACAGCAACGACGATTTAGGACACACCCGGTCTTCTAGATAACTGCGAAACCGTCCATATTTCGTCTCTTGCGCTGCTAAAGATGTTACGGCATGGTCGGGCAGGTGTGCCTATGGAAGTCATGGGTCTGATGCTGGGTGAATTTGTGGATGAATATACAGTGCGGGTGACGGATGTGTTTGCGATGCCTCAGAGTGGTACAGGTGTCAGTGTCGAAGCCGTGGACCCAGTGTTCCAAACTAAGATGATGGATATGCTCCGGCAAACTGGACGGTAAGCTTTCCTCGATTCTTCTTGGTTGGGTGAAGTTGGGCTGATTATACTCTCATAGACCGGAACCGGTAGTCGGATGGTATCACTCCCATCCAGGATTTGGATGCTGGCTCTCCTCCGTCGATATCAACACTCAACAATCATTCGAGCAGCTCACTCCCCGTGCTGTCGCTGTTGTTGTCGACCCCATCCAGTCCGTCAAAGGCAAGGTCGTCATTGATGCCTTCCGTCTTATCCAGCCCCAGACCGTTGTTATGGGTCAGGAACCCCGACAAACTACCTCCAACCTGGGCCACCTGAATAAGCCATCAATCCAGGCTCTCATCCACGGCCTAAACAGGCACTACTACAGCATCGCGATCAACTACCGCAAGACAGGACTTGAGGAGAACATGTTGATGAACCTGCACAAGCATGTCTGGACGGAAGCATTGCAGATGAATGATTTCCATGATGAATGCCAGCACAACGTTGATCGTATGAAGCAGCTTGTCAGCCTCGCCGACGGCTACGAGAAGCGAGTTAAGGAGGAGACGGAGCTCACCAAGGACCAGCTGAAGACGAGATACGTTGGAAAGGTCGACCCTAAGAAGCGTAAGTTCCCTTTATTTTGCATTCTCATTAAACATAAAGGTTTGCTGCTAACCCCTACGCCATACAGACATCGAAGACATGAGCCAGCAGTTGATTGAAGATAACATCGTCGCTGTTTCACGGCAGATGATTGACAAAGAAGCCTCGGTGGCGCGGCAGTCGAACGGCAAAGGGCCTGAGGATGGCACCGGCATGGAAGTAGACGAAGAGCTATAGCTGAACTGTGGATGTCACTGAAACAACTACAGATCAATATGATGTGGAAGACATTCTGACAGCTGTATTCCTGTCAGCAAAATACAAGTCGAATAGTATGGTCTATGAAGAGATATGACCGTTCTCGTGAAAGTACGGACCGCTCTGCGCACTTAAGCGGGAGGCAACCACAGTGATGATAGAGGACATAGTATGTTCCAAACAAACAATGCACGACTATTTACAAGGCCTCCATGCGCATGATTTGTGTTATGCCATTAACTAATTCAACCGGTATACATCATTTCTTTCCTGCCATTTGAGGTCTTCGAACCGCCAATCCATAGACAACCTTATCGGCAATCAGATCTTCTTCATCGTAGTCAGTCCATCCCCGCTGCGGACCCCATACGATTTTCTTACCGGCTGTCCTCGCTTCATGCACAAGTCTCTTCATCAACGCACCATTTTTCTCGACGGAGGGGTTCCCGTCGAACTCTACGTGAAGCAGACTCGGTAGTCTTTCAAGTATTTCCCGCAGCAAGCGGCCAGCAAAGTCCGAATAGAAGTTCTTAGAAATGCGCCAGCCTTCAAATACTGGATGAGAAGGGTCGACCTCCACAAAGACCTTCAATGTTCGGAGTCTGGTCAATTCTTCCAATCCCAGATGACGCGTGACTCTCCACGAAGGAGGTGGCTCTGTCCAGCTAGACCCAAGAATCAACTCGATAGTGCCGATGGAGGATCGGTACTTGCTTGGAACGGCCCTGATGGTGGGCATCTTAGAGTAATCCTGGACATGGAAGATACGGAATGCTTGTGTCGAGTAGAAATAATCGGTCGCTTCATCATGCATCCGCCGCGAGACGAGGAAAAGAGCCAGCCGGTGTGCCAAAGGCGAACGAGGAGGATTCTTCGCCGAAGCCCCTACACTGCCATTGGCACGCAGGTGCCTCCTGCGACGCGGGGTAAAAAGAGCCAGGTGGTAAATTTGTATGCGAATCTCGGCGGGAAGGTCAAAGAAGCGAAACGGTTGCGACGGCACGGTATGATCTTCCTCCTCTTCCTCGGACGAAGACGACTCTTCGCCGGTGATATTTCGAAGCTTGCCCTTTCGACGGGCTTTCGGCGGAGGACCCTCAAAGCGCACTTTCCTCAAGGGTTCTATGAGAGCTTCGGCCATTTTGTGATGTAATCTAGAATATACGCAAAACGATACGAAAGTGTAGGCAGGTAGAAAGCCGTGGCTTAGGCGAATCTTTGTGGTCTATATCATGCCATTATTGAATTGGCTGAATTCGAGAATTAACAAGACGGTTACGCTCTTGGGGGGCAGCAAGCAATAGCCCACCACTTATCATCATCAACAGGTCAAGATATTTGAGGATTATATCCCACCAACGGGGCTGCAGCTGCACAAAATTTCTTCGCTGCGGCTCTTGGGTGTGGGAAAGAAGACTGGCTTCATTGGTCTCCCCAGCTAATACAACCCCGCATGCATAAGGAAAGAGGCTTGAAGGGTCAAATTTGCGTCTGGGTGAATCAACTTTCAAAATTGGAGAAAAGAAAAAGAAAAAGTAAGAAGTGCGGCAAACGACTGGTGAATTTAAAGGCGGAAAAAAAGTGCGCGAGTGGTCTGTTGCCACAGCCGTAGCAGCCGGTCCGATGATGAAACTTCAATTTCCTGGGAATCTGGAGGAAAACGACTCGATCTCGAACAGTTTCCCGCTTCCATACCGGCATTTGCATTGATTTCTCTTCGCTCTTCGGCCTTTCCAGCCTTATACGGAGCGGCGCCGCATTCGGCTCAAAGCCTACGCTCTCCCTTTATCTGTGCAGGGCATGAGCGTACTGTTTTCTTGAAACTCTTCACAACCGCAAACTACAGCATGCTTCGCCGCGCTATTGTGCCTCTGGCGAGGCCAAACGTTCTCGCCTCCACTCCCCGTATATCGGCCATATCCACCACCCACACGCGATGGTACGCAAAGAACACAAAGCCCAAGCCTCCATATAAGCTTCCCGATTCCGTCAAGTCCTCAAATCCGCCTGAGCAATCTGCCAAGGCCTCTCAGCAAAACCACACTGCGGAGCAGCCAGAATTCGAGACAAAAGCAGATCCTGAAGCGAATACCGCGAACACCACGTCACAAGCCGAATCACCTCAGACACCGCCGGAACAGAATGCACCTAAAAGGCCGCTCCCGGATCTCACACAGGGTATCCCATCCACCCTGGCCGCAGAATTGGAGGCTCGCTCTAAACCTCGCGGCACTGGATCTTTGAATCTTACCGAAGATCCCTCCCGATTTGAAGAAGAATACACTGATGATGGTCGGGGTGGGGATATCCCAAAGGACGGCTACGTTTCGTCTCTCGACCGAAAACGGGCTCGCATGGCCAACCTGATGTATGCACTTTTCCTACTCGGAAGTATTTCTGGAATGGCCTACTTGGGACGGAATTGGGATACAGCAGAAGAGGAGCAGGCACATCCCGGTGCCCCGGCTGGATGGGGCCTCGGACTCTGGTACAACCGTGCCAAGGCCCGCCTGGGCGACATCACTAGTTACTACAAGGACCCTGCCTTCCCGAAGCTACTCCCTGATGAGGACCCCAACCTCCGCCAACCTTACACACTGGTCCTGAGTCTGGAAGATTTGCTTGTGCATAGCGAGTGGAGCCGTGAGCACGGATGGCGGGTTGCCAAGCGACCTGGAGTCGACTACTTCCTTCGCTATCTCAACCAGTACTACGAATTGGTGCTCTTCACCAGCGTGCCTAGCATGATGGCTGATCAGGTGCTTCGCAAGCTCGATCCCTACCGCATCATCCGTTGGCCGTTGTTCAGGGAAGCCACCAGATATCAGGACGGTGAATACATCAAGGTAAAATCTGATGAAAATCTTGCCCGGAACGTCTTGAAAATTAACATGCTTAATAGGATCTTTCTTACCTCAACCGGGATCTGTCCAAGGTCATCCTGATTGATACTAAGGAGGAACACGCTCGTCTGCAGCCCGAGAACGCTATTGTCCTCGACAAGTGGACCGGGAACCCTAAGGACAAGACCTTGGTTGCTCTTATCCCGTTCCTTGAATACCTCGCTGGTATGGGCGTAGAAGATGTTCGCCCTGTCATCAAGTCTTTCGAAGGTCAAAATATCCCTATTGAATTCGCGAAGCGCGAGAAGGCTATGCGCGAACGATTCCAAAAAGAGCTTGAAGAGGAACAGAAGAAGCGTCCAAAGAGGGGTGTGGGCAGCCTGGCCTCAGCTCTTGGTCTGAAGTCCACTCGCGCTCTGGATGGCGAGTCTCCGTCTGAGGGTCTGCAGGAGGGAAAGATGCTCTGGGACCAGATTCGCGAGCGTGGTCAGAAGAACTACGAGATGATTGAGAAGGAGATCCGTGAAAACGGTGAGAAGTGGCTCGCTGAGATGGCTGCTGAGGAGGAGAGACTCCGACAGGAGCAAATGGAGAGCATGAAGGGCTCCCTTACTGGTTTCTTTGGTGGGTCCAAGAAGGAGTAAATCTACCTTGGTCAAAGTGTATGATATGACCGCTCCATGCCACTTCAGCCTGGGAAGAGTGACCCTTCATGTCACTTTACTCTCCCCTCTGACCTTTTTTCCCTTAATGCCTGTCTGCTTTTGTTTTCTCTTCCAGGGATGGGGTGTATTAAATAGAGGGTTTTCTTCTTGGCTACTATCTACCGAGCATCGAGGGTGATTGTAAAATAGCACATCAAAATCTTATTAATGTTATTGGCCTTCCTATTGATACTCGACATCGGTTGGTGATTCTCATTTTGTTAAACGTACACTTCGTCAACCATTGCTGGGTATATATATATATATATATATGTACAAAGTAAAGTAAACCATCTTTCAGCCCGTAACCCCCAAACCACCTGACCTAAGTATCTATTATAATTGACCCGGAAACACTTGTTAGAGGGACAGGGGTAACGCCAAATAAGGCCCCTTCCCACCACAGCCTGGAGGTACCAATCTTATCCCCAACTTTACGTCAAATTCACATCCTGGAAAACAGAGACATCCCAGATCCCGGTCATATCAAACGGAAAACCATCCATGGTGCCAAATGTCCCCGAGATGCTCATCATGTCATCAACGATATCGTTATTCGTCTGTGTCTCAGCCAACGGGATCGAGATCGCTGCGGGGTTGACGAGCCGGTTGTTAATAACACTATCCGGCGGGCCCATTTGTCCTCCCGCGCCGCCGGCTGTCGCCGCAGAAGAAGAAGAAGTAGAAGAAATAATTGTGTTGCCGTTCCAGGGGAGACGGTTGAGGATGCGCTCGCAGTGGTCGAGACACATGTCTGCGACGTCCCAGTCGTATTCGTCGCGGACGCGGCGGAGGATGGCGCGGAAGGATTCGACGTTTGAGAGGCAAGTGCGGGCGACTTCGGGGTCGGAGGTTTCGAGGGCGCAGCGAACGAGGAGGGTTGCTGTTGAAGTTAGGTGGAAGGCGCTGTCTGGAGGGTTCGTTAGTTTGGTTGATTTGATTCGGTCCGGGGAGGGGGGATGGTGGCTGAAGAGTCACAGAGGGAGAGGGGCCATACAGGGTAGCCAGAACTCTTTGAAGTTTTCTTCCCGGAGGGATGAGATGAATTGGACGATTTCTTCGGCTCCTTTCCGACACTCGGTTTGGAAGTAGCGGCGCGCTTCCGGGAGTTCTGTTTCGGAGTTGTTCACGTCCTGGAAATCAAGGAGAGGCCGTTAGTTGAGAGGACTACCGTGGCTTGCGTCGTGCTGGGCCCCTTACGTTCAGTTCTACTCTCCCAACTAGGAGTTTAACGGCTAAGAAGGCCAGTTGTAGGCTGCAGATGCCGGCTATTCGGTCTTCTGTTGAGTCTAAAGGAGATCTTAACCAGTCCGGAAGAGAGTCTTCCCAGACGTCTAGATCTGTCCTTATCTGCCGGATCTTTTTGGTTGTCTCGCGAGGAGGCCGCTGCTGAAGACCGTAGACGAGGGGGAGCAGTTCGCCCAGAATCTCGGTCAATTGGCATAGCGCAATGTGACAATGTGCTGCTCGTACCCTCTCAGGAGAGCGTGAAGCTGGTGATACTAGAACCTCCACGGTGGGTAGGGGCACGTCATACTGGTTCCTGGAAATGTGAGGAGGCACGCCATGACCGAAACTCCCCCTTAACATGCTAATGTTAGTGGTTATCTGAGACGGAGTTTCAACCTTGAGACTAACCAGCGATCATGTACGACAACGGCCCACCAGAGGCGGATACGTTGGTTCTGCTCTTGTCGAGATAGTTTCCAATTACTAGGGTCTCGGTTCAGACCCAGACAATGGGCAAGGGAAACCATCCGTCCAGCGCTGATGGCGTTACCGGTCATGGAAAAGATGGGCCGGCCTGTCAGGTCAATGAGGGCTGCGCTGATAGTTGAAAGTCCAGGAGCGGAGAATTCCTCATGAAGTGCTGCGACAGTCAAATTTACAGCGTACCTGACATCTGGTTTCGGATGGCAGGCGAGTTTTGGGGTGTGTTTCCAGTAGACTAGGGACATAGAGTAAACCTGACACAGGAGCGAAGCTGGGGGTTCGCTAGGGCAGTCCGAAATGTAGGCTTCCCAAAAGGCTTCGCCATCGAATATAGGGAACGCTGCGTTGAATCGATCTAGGAACCTGAATCTTCGGCATCAGCAAGGTGTGCGAAGTGTGAGTATTACCGTCAAGGGAGAGCTTACAGTCTGACCAGGTCGTCTTTGAAAGGTCCCAGTATTTGTTCCAGAATCTCCTTCTGGTTTTCTCCGGGTGGGATTCCAACCCGCACGCCCTGTCTTCGCCTGGAGACGGTGGTGTAAAGAATGGGCTTTCTAGGGTCGTTTGAGTAAACATTGTACGGTTGGTTTTTCGGTTCGACCGACTTGTTGGACCTGTGCGTGGGCATATATCGCTCAATCACATTGGCATCGTCTGCCACGACTGGTCCAACTATGAAAACGGACTCATTTTGAGGGTCCTCGACTCCTTGTCTTCTGGGCTCACTTCCCCGCCTGGTGGTCAGGTCTGAGTTGGATCGCCGAAGCTCGGGCGGGACTTCGCTTCGACGGGAAGGCTGTGAAGGGGAAGCAGTCTCGGAACTGCGCTTGCGTTTCTGGCCTACATGGAAGGCGTCCCCGATGTGGTCCGAATGCCACGTTTGAGGCTCCGGGACATGAGCATTCGGTAGGTCATTGCCGTTTTCTTCCTGGTAGTGGCAATCCGCTCCTTGAACTCGGCACAAGAGACACGATTGACCTGGGATGTCCACCGTACACCTGGATTTGCGTTTCCGGCATAGATCACAGGCTCTGACTTTGTGTGACCTGTAGGGCCTTGCCCCCGCATTCAATGCCGGAGACGCAAGTTTCGGGTTTGCATTAGGCTTGACAACTGTAGGAGGCATGATGAGCCCCAACGACGCCAAGTGATCCGTTCAACGCTGTCCGCATGGATCTCTCGAGGTGTTTCGAGGCGTTGCACGTGACGCACCCTAACGCCTGGGTACGTATGTATGTATGTACGTCGGGTACAATAGTCTCAGGCAGATGCTTGGCCGGAATTCCAAATACGCCGATACGGGGTATCTGTGTGATCTGCAAGCAGGTCCAAATAAGGATAATTGTAAATATCTTTATCCCAGGCCTAGAACATTCAGCCTGGCTTCCTTTCAAGGGCTGAGACAGCAACTGATTGCGGAGTCAATCGGAATGCGACATCGCTGCTGCCCACAAAAATATGAGCCAACAGTCCATCATTAACGGTGGCCACAATGCCAGCTCAGCGATTGGATACTTACCACTTTAGTTTCTCTTCTCCTATCACCTTCCAGCAACAACAACGGCGTTCTTTACCCTTTTTTTGTCCCTTTCTTTTTTTTTTTCTCTCTCTCTGGATCCGTTCTTATCGCAGACAGCGGAGAAAAAGGAACGGACATTGATGTGGGGGAATGCTGAGTCATGCGCCTGGACCAACCACGTGCTTTTTTATTTATATCCGGCTTGGGGGGAACCACGAAGACGAGACAGCGACGGGACACCCGGGCCTTTGCCTACTCTCGCTCGGTACATACGAGTGGAAGTCTTCGTCTCCCCCAAACAAACGAAAGGTGCTCGCTCAGCAGTCTTGTCACTATTCTCTCTCTATCTCTCCCTCCCTCCCTCTCCCTGACTCTCTCTCTCCCCTGGCCCCCGTCGCTCCTTTCTATCCTGTGTCGCTTTGCACTAGTGTGTTTGATCAGTACGGGGCTGCTGTTTCGCTTCAACCCGCCTTGGATCGACGTCCAATGAATCGCCAGTACTAGTCGACCTATCTCCGTACCTTCTTAACGCTTGGTTGAGATCTCCGTTGCAGTGTGCAGCACAGCCACCAACCCAGCTCGAAACAAATATCTCCTGATTTGGGATAAGCAGTTCGTCCCCTCTTTCCTTCTCAATCTGCCGGAGAAGGTCATGAGTGCGGACAATTGATTTCGGACATGTATTTCATCAATCCAATGTCTCTTGATTGAATATGGAGGAGGATGTTCCGTCCTCTCAGCATGAGCGGCCTGGCGGGAATGAGTCGCTTGTTGAGCCTGATACCTCCCAGAATCCCCGTTATCAACAACTCGAGCGACATAGTTCGGGGAGGAAGGCCTTGACAGTTCCAGAAGTCCCAGGGGCTCCAACCCCACCAGCCGGCCTGAACACATCGGCGAACCCGTTCTGCCGTTTACCCCGGACTGTTATCGAGCAGTAAGTTCAACTTTGACCATTGCCTGCAGCTCCTGTAGTAGCCCAGGTTTATGTTGTCATTCGACCCATCGCATGGGTTGGTTGGTCATTCTAACTCGGCCTACAGCATTCTCTATGTAGCTGATGCAAGTACGTTCGCATCACTGTCGCTGTTGAACCAGAAATGGCGGCGGATATCCGACTCATGTTCGTTGTATGCTCATCAATTGTCTCAATGTCCGTCTTTTGCTTTATCCCGAAAGGCGAATGAGGAAGGCCCCAAGCCAACAGGCGATCTTGCTCTTCTTAAGCGGCAGTTCTTTTCTGAAATCAGACGCAATGGGTTTGAAGTCTTTTTCCGCCCCCAACAGACCTTGATTAAACTTATCTCGACTTCTATGAGCTCTTCGACTGCATTCCCTCATGGAGAAGCTTTCCGTTTCGCTTTCTCACAGAATGCTCAACTTATTCTCTGCATCAGCTCTTCTCGCATCGTCGTTCTGGACGTGGCATCAGAACCGGCTGTTGTTAGGCATGAACTCAAAACCTGGAGGCGTCCATTACACGCCACTATTCTCGATGATGGATCGCTTCTTGCAGTCGCATCCTCGAGTCACCAGGTTAATGTATACAGCCTGTCTAACGCTGAAGCTAAGCTTATTCAAAACCTCAAATTGAACGACGTTCCGCGGGCTCTGGCTCTCTCCCCTACCGGCGGCGTCCTCGCTGTTGCCTACAATGATATGATTGAGGTGTACGCCATCGGAGAGCGCGCATCGGCAACTGAACGGAGAGCTGTACGCTGCGCTGGAATCGACTCGGTATCATTCTCCTCCGATGGCGTCATCCTGCTAGGCTCTTCAGACAACACACAGGCAGGCCATCTAGTCACCATAACCGTACCCCTTTATGGGGAACAGGATGCCGACCTTTCCGTCAAGGACGTTCAGATCCAGATGTGGACCACTCAGATACTGTTTCCCGATATCGTTCACAACTATAGTTACGCTTGTTTGCTACCCCAACATACGGAAGGTGAAGGGAACTGGGTTATGGGTTTTGACAACCTACTTGGTGTGTTTAGGGCCATCGGAGCAAGCAAGTCTAGCTCTGGTACGGCATACTTCGTGGGGCCCGTGTCCGATGACGGACTCGAGGAGCATGCCCCTATGATGCTCGCTTCTTCGGACTGTCAGGGCGAACTAGTTGCTCTGGGATATAAGACTTCTGGTATTTGGGTGTACGGTTTGCCCGACCGTCTTGATATTGCGCCCGTGGCGCAGAATGTTAGCGACTCGCTGACTCGCCCTGATACTGCTCAAGGACTAACTGCCCAGGCAATACACTCGCCCACAAATTTGGATCGGCTACAGCGGACCATCACCAGGCCGAGGGTACTTATCAATGGCCACAAAGTTACCGATATGCCCGGAGTCACCGCAGCCCGGTGGGTACGGCATAGCAATGATAGCAGAGGTGAGCAACGGAGGTTGGCTGCTGTCGCTCCTGGTGGAGTCGACCATACAAGATTTGGCGAAGAAGATGTGCCCCTCGATGGCGGAAGAGTCTTGCTGTTAGATTTTGCGCGCTCGGTGACGAACGGGAACGTGACAGAAATCGTCATCGAGATTGGGGAGGCCGAGCCTATAATACTTCGTGAGCAGAAATCCAGCCTAGATACTGAAGTCGAGCTGGAGAGGAGGAGAACTCGTTTGCATCATCGTGGAACCTCAGCAGGGGCTCTAGGTAGAGGAATCCGGGAATCATATCCAGCAGCAGCCAGTTCAGGTAACCGTGTACGCCCGCGCAGGAACAGCTCCTATCTCTCCGCCTCCTCAAGCGAGTTCGGTGATGAGGTACCCACCATTCCGGATGGTCCTTACGACAACACACAGCCGCGATCCCAAGACACGTTACGGCGTGCTGCCACTGCTGCCACTGCGAGTCGCAGACGTGCCCCTCCTGAACCGCCCCGGGCGTATCCAGCACTGTCTGTTCCTGCCGGTTTCCAAATTCCTCACGAAAGTGACGCCGATAATTGGGTCCCTCCGCCTCCCCCTTACCAACAGGAGGCAGACTTGCCTCTTCCAGATTACCTCAGAAGGACCCTACTCCCTCAACATAATAACACATCGCAATCGTTCCGGAGATCTCTATCAACCAGATTCTCAGCAGACTCTTCTTCTCGACCCTCTCTGCACAGACTGAATACTGTCGCGGGTCGTATAAGACGAAGTCCGGGAGACACTTTGACTTCTGAAAATCCACGCAGACATACGAGTTTTCTTCGCAGAAGGGAACCCCAAACTGCCCAAACCCAGCAGCCTCATGGTGTGGAAGAGTCAACTGCGCTCCCTCCACAGGGCAACTTTGTTGTACCTCCTCCCACAGTAGTACCGAATGCCGTGCCAGTTGCCGCAAACCCTACACCATTGGCACCGGCTCACAATGCGGTACCAGCTCCGGTTCAGATTTCACCTCTCGCTGTTCAGATGCAGCCACTGGATGGCCAACTTCTGAACAACGTTCAAGCAGCAGACTGGCAACACGTCATGCCATCAGTCCCCCTAAATCCGCCAGCTATGGACAATTACCTCTATTCCCTATCCTCACCCAACCTTTTAACCCCGGAGCAAATGCCAGAGGCTCAAATGCAGCCCCTAATACCGCCCCAACCCCAGCCTCGGCCCCATTATCCTCTCCAGCATCACGATTCCCGCCCTCTATTATCGGCCGCAGCCCTTCGCAACCGCCGAGCATCGACCGATCCGACGCATTCGAGTGCGCAGTCTGTCACACCAGAGCAACAATGGCGAAGGCGTATCGAAGAATGGAATGAGCGGACGATCTACGAAAGAAGCAAAAAACACCGCAGCAAGTGCATATTGATGTAAATTCGCATTTCGGGCTCCATCCCTCTCCCTCTCCCTCTCTTCCTGCACGGTTTCTGTGTACGAATTTTATATGAGTTACGTCTTCTTGCATATACCCACACAATGTGCCTGCTGGAAAGCAATGATACCATTTTGATCGCTATATGGGCTTATCCTTGGCATTACGGCATATACTACCCAGGTGGCCGCTCGCTTGTCGTTTGTAAGGACTTTTGATTTGGGCTGGGTATAATTTCATCACAATCATAATTGAATAATATTGGGATCTCTGTCTGGCACATCACTACGGCAAAACTTGTAAAAATCATTCTGCAGCAATCTGGCTGCACCACCGAGATAGAACCCGCATCCAATATATCAACTCCACTGAAACGGTTCCTCATTAGCTTCACCCACCACCACCGCCGCCACTTCCTCCTCCTCCACACCCTCCTCCCCCGCCACCGCACGCGCTCCCGCTAGAACCTCCACAGTGGCCTCCAAAACCAAAACCAAAGCCCCCAGTACACCCACCGCTGCAGCCCGGCGCAATCCCGCCGCAAGTCCCAGCTGTAACATCCCCACCACATGTCCCCGAGGCACAGTTCCCAGGGAGCCCGGGCTGAAGACTCATGCAGCTCGGGTCCGCAGCGTAGACATCACCATGCACGCTCGGGTCACAGGTATAAGGGCCGTAGTAGGGCACGTACACCGGATAGCCCCACATGAGCGGGTACGTAGCAGTGCAGACGTCGGTGTCATTGTTGTCGTCGTCCTTTGAGCGCTGTTTCCCTTTGCCGGCGGTGGTCTTGTTCCGTTTCTCGGCGCGGCGGCGGGACTTCTCATACTCGCTGCGGAGTTTGAAAAATTTCAGGTAGCAGGGGTTATTATTTGGGTTGGCTGAAGTCCCGGCATCTTTGAGTTTGACGGCGCTGTGCGCGGAGATATGCGGGTTTTTGTCAGGGTTGGAGGAGATGGCCGGGTTATCGTGGAGGTTGGCGGCGGCGACGCGGGCCTTTGCGGCGGAGGAGGAAGGAAAGAGGAGACGTGATTGGAGGTCCGAGGCGCGAGTGGCTTCGCAATACCAGCAGGTACATTCGCTGTAGATGCCACCGTCCGTGATCTTGCGGTACGCCTTTGTGGTCCACTCGAAGGCGTCGGAGAGTTTGATCTCGGAGACTTTATCGTCGTGGTCGATGAAGATCGCGCGTTTGCCGTCCTGCTCTGTGCGGTGGGTGGAATATTTGAAGTAGCGTCGTGGGGAGAGCTGGTGGGTGTGCCATGCTAGGTCGACGTCGAGGGTTGGGACGGCCATGCGGCCTGGATTGGAGGACATGATTTGAAAGAAGATGGCGTATTTGCGGATGAGGCGGTGCATTGTTTCTGTGACGGTGGGGGAGTGCAGCCAGTCGATGTTGTCCATTTTTTGTATGAAGGTGCCCTGTCGGACGACTGCGCCGACTAGGTCGAGGGCGAATTGGGAGCTGTTGTCCCAGTACCGAGACATCATTCGGCGAAAAGCGACCTTTTCCTCGCGGCAGAGGGAACTATTGCTGTTCGGGTTCGCCTTAATCATGACTCCCCTGTCTCGTAAAAGAGCTCCTAAGTAGTCGCGTAGCATGGTGACGCTGGGGCAAACCCACAATGTCGACCTCATGTACTCACGAATATCGCGCTTCGCGGCCTTGATCAGACGGTTGGGGAAGTCCGCAGATTGCCTCCGTCGATGATGCTTGTCCAGCTGTTGTGGGACGCCTCCTAAATTATAGAACGTCCCTGGCATCGGAATGCGCCTCTCCAACAACTCTTCCACATCTTGGCGAAATTTTTGCACCCTTAAGGACTCGTGGGTAATTCCGAGCTGGCACTGGCCACAGTCTATCCTGAAATGTTTGTCCGTGTAACCGCGCCAGTCGTCAAACGCTTTGTTAAATGGAAGCTTTAGTTTCCCATTAGTCCACGGGGCGGTATTTTCGTAACTGCAATTGGGGCACTGTAACCTCCTCGTCGGCAGGCCTTGAAGATTATCCCAGTCAAGCTTGGTTTTAGACGGAAAGGCCCTTATTGCTGTCTCTCCAGGGTCATATGTTAGAGTTTGATCATCAATACTGGCATTGATAACCTCCCATGGAAACCCCGCGGACCAAAAACTGATTTTACCCTGTCGAATGCAGTCCTCCAGGAAAGACCTCGGATTAAGCATGTGCGCATGCCATACCATCAATACATCTGTGGACATGTGCGCACAATCGATTAGTAAACGAATTACCGAAAAGAGACCTGGAGCCGCGACTCACCTAAAGGTGGCAATTCATCCCGGGTCCAAACCAGAGGAGTGTTGGGGGTAAGAATGCTGTCGTATGCAGAGGAATAGAAGAGACTCGTGGTAGGAGGTAGTCGGGATGATGGAACACAGTTATTCCACCACGTTGCATAACGCTCAACAGCCTTGGCCGTATAGACAGCCCAACGCTTTTCTTTCACCAACGCCCATGCTTCGTTGATATGCGACCCGAATTCCTGCGGAGTTGGATCGGGGATGTTGAAGAGGTTCTGGATACTTGTTATTGTATCACGCAGATCGGATAGGGCTCCTAGGAACTTGAGATGAGCGATACACTCAGAGTGAGTGATAGTCGTGTATCTGGAAGGCCCCAAAGTGAGAGACAACGCAGGGATTGCTGACGGCTGGCCTGGGATCTGATCGTCTGTCGGGAGGTTATCCCTGGAGTTTGATGGCCCACCATTAGTTAATATCTTGTCTGAGTCCATAATGATGTATCAACCAGGCAGTAGTAATATGGGAGGTCTCGGCGTGAGAGCAGTTGACACAGTTGCGGTGGTAAGTGGCAGTGTTTTACATTCAACCTCACGAAAGCGACTGCATGAGTGGATTGCAGCCACCTTGAAGCCTTGGAGGTAGAGAAAGACACTGATATGTGAGTCCAGGAGCACAGAATAAGTGAACAAATTCACACAGTACTCTTGCCAGGCGCCTTGATCAGATACAGGACCTGGAGTCAGGACACATTGACGGATACAAGGTCAGCTTGGCTGAGCCTGCGTACTGAAGACATGATGTTCCATGGGGAGGGAACACAGCCCAAAAACCTTCTCTAAAATGCCTGACTTGTTGTACATCAGACAACCAGGGATAATTTGGGCCGTCGTTTGGGTTCCCGGGTAGTTGCAGCAATGAGGGCATTCTGCGGATATTCTGGAAGCTGGATAAGCTTTTGGAGGAGGACAAGGTTGGTACAGGAGCCTGCTACCGACAGTGCATATCAAAAAGAAATCTGGGACAGTAAGCCTTGTTCTACTGGGTACAAAGTCACGTCCCATCGGGTGCATTATTGGGCCTTGGGGAGTACGACTGTAGACGCAGTAAAAGCAGCGCCCAAGCGGAAGCCAAAAGCGGCAGTGAAAGTCCGTTCACGTGACCCATGCCACGTGCACCAGAGCTTCGTCGGTGGCCCCGCTCTTGGTCTCTTGTCTTACGGTCTTACTCATCCAGCGCTGAGATCCGGATCATCCCACCAAGTCAACCCGATTCCGTTCTGACAATCTTATTCTTGATCCTAAGGAACCCAAGTCAAACCTTGAAGCTGGGATCAGCAATATTGCGCCGTCAATTTGGGTGCTGATTGGCAGAAGCAGATCTGTTTGGGGGGAAAGTTGAGACAATCGTAACCAGCTTAGACTTGCTCCGACGCTCGGAGTACATTTTTTTCGCCTTCTGCGCCGTCGCATCTATCTATCTCTTTTATCGATTGTTAAAACAGACCGGAACCAACCACTGTCTTTTTCCGGCATAGGGCAACCTCATTCGGCTATATTTCTTCCCACTCTAGTCCAGCCTGGCGTCTTTCGGAGGACCGTCCGGTGAAGTTGGAGACGGGAGTTTTCTGGGGATTACAACAAAGTCGTGTCCGCGGAAGAATGCTTCTGCGGTCACCAGTCCCGTAATGGGGGGTATCGGTCATACATCTATTTCACCGGCTGTTGCGCCCGATGGCGCGGGCCAAGTCAAGAAACGAAATGCTGGCGCAGCGGGATTCGATAGCTCCCCGGGAAGTATGGATGATGTTGAGGAAATCGAGAACCGCGATGAGAAAAGAAGGCAGCCAGTGAAGCGGGCCTGTAATGAATGTCGGCAGCAAAAGGTGAGACTCCCACTTTTCTCTGTTCTGCCCCAGACTTAGGTGGCTGACGCCTCATTCTGAAGCTGCGCTGCGACGTGGTTCAAGATCCATGGAAAGACTGCTCTCGGTGTCGCCGGCTGAATCTCGACTGCAAGATCGAATCTAATTTTAAGCGCGTTGGGAAGCGAAGTCGAAATGCGGAAATGGAGCGAGAGATTATCGAGCTCAGGAAGCAGATCGCCAGCGTGCAGGCCGCCGGTGTCGGAGCTCAAGCGCAACCGCATGGACTGGCTACGGCGCAACACACGCCGAAACAAGAAAACCCGTCCAGTCAGGTGAGCCCGGCTGGAGTATATCAGACACCGTCTGCCATGTCGACGGCAGATCAGTTTATGGGGTCGCACGAGGCTGTCGCATCGCTGCTTGATTTACGCTCTGGCTACGACGGGTCGAGCTATATGAGGAACGGAGGGCAGCACTTCAAGCGTATTGAGGATGTAGCAGTGGTTCCCGAGCGAGTGTTGGAGCTGTTCGACTTGTGAGTGCGGTTGAAGGAGGGGAACATTTGGACGTTTGCTCACTGTGACCAGGTTCTTTACCTATTACCATCCCTTCCTCCCGTTCCTTGACCGAGGTCTATCACCTGACGACTATTACACGGTTTCACCTTTGCTATTCTGGACTATTATCAGCGTCGGTGCTCGACGATATCAAGCTGACCCAAATTTACTCAACTCACTCGCCGGCCCTGTTACGCGATTGGTATGGAGCACCCTTGCAGATGTTCCCCAGAGCTATCATGTCGTCAAAGCGCTCTGTCTGCTCTGCAGCTGGCCTTTTCCCACTAGCAGCACCTCCACGGATCCGACCTTCATGCTCTGTGGCTTGATGATCCAAGTGGCTATGCAACTTGGATTGCACCGTCCATCGCATACTCAAGATTTTAGTAAATATAGGGTGGAGCTTATCGAGGAAGAGCTCAGAGACAAAGTTAGGACGTGGGCAATTTGCAATATCGTTGCGCAGAGGTAGGATTGTCTTCTGTGCTACTGCCCAGGGCCGTGCTAACGCAGATGTGCAGAGTTGCGACGGGTTACGGTCAGCCACCCTGTACTCTGTACGACTGGACGTTATCACCTCAGGAGTCGATGGACCCAAATTTCAAACTTCCGGAGAGCATCAAGGATCGATTAGATATCGAGAAATTTTGCGACAAGGTTACGAAAACTCTCTATACTAACCGCCGAGATCCGGTCGGGCTGTGCAGTAGCGAAGAGAGGTCACCATTGACGTCCTTCCTTTCGCGGGACTTGGATGAACTCGAAACCCGGTTGAAGGCGCATAATGATTGTATGTTTGTGGTTGGGACTCCGTATGTTCTTCTTGGTTGTCTGACTAACTGGTGCAGCCATCACGGACCTCTACCTGCGCGCGGCCCATCTTCACCTTCATCTATCCGCTTTCTTCGATGACCCTACCTCTAAAGACTATCGCGAGCGGCTTCTTGCTCTGTTCTTTGCGGCCACATCATTCCTTGAAACTGCGATGAAACTGCAGACGGAGGTTGGGCCGATCCTGTCCTACACGCCATATTACATTTATCAAATGATGGTGGCCGGCGGTTGTACATTGTTGAAGCTTTGTAAGAGCTTCTTCGCGGCTCATATTGATATGGACTACGCCAAGAACCTCTTCAACCGTACTATATGGGCGATTCGCGAAGTATCAGTAACCTCAAACGATCTTCCCCTGCGGCTTGCAGAAGTCCTTGCTCAGATGTGGAAGTTGGGAAGTTCGCCGTCTCCGAAACCGCCGCCGGAGGGGACCGAGATGGACGACTCGTTGATGTTGAAGGTTCGATGCCGCATGAGCATGTCGCTGCTCTATGATTCGGTATGGCGCTGGCGGGAAGATGCGCGGACTAAAGGCCGCAATATTGAAGGTGAGTTCCAACCATCAACGACTTGGTTACTTTATCCTAACGTATGAACAGCGTATCTCAAGAACCCGACAAACCCCGATTCTAACGGCGACTCATCCGCATCATCTTCCGTCGGACCACCACGTACATCTCCCGGAATACCAGGTGGCGATCCCAGCCTCGCGCCGGCGCTGATTCCACAGGGAAATATGAGTGTACACTCAACGAACGGGCTGGGAGGGCTACCTAGTGGATTCAACGAACCTAACTACGAGGTCTTCGATCCGCTGAACTGGTTGCTTGACGGTCTTGTAGACCTGCCGTATCCATATTCGGTTTCCGGCATGGAGACCCAAGGCATTGCTTGATAATATCCCCGCATCTTACTTTCTAGTATTTGTGTACTCTGGAGGTTATTCTGCTTGTATCACTATACCAATGGGCTGTAAACCGATCGTTTTGTCAGAGGCGCGGCAGAGGCGTTGGCGATTGATTGAATTCTGTTTGATTGGCGGCGTTCTTACCCTCACGACTACCATCTATTCTTCTCGCCTTTTTACATGATTGATGACTATATATACAATTTCATATTGACTACCACTGCTTACTACAGTCCGGTTTTAAAATAATCTGTACGCCGGATTCGCCCTTTACTACGTATGTAAAACGAGGCCGACACCGGCGGAGATACTTACCTAATCCGCGAGCAAGTCAAATACCCGCTGCTCCAGGATCTTCCAGAGGTCATCATCTCCGCACCACCCGTGACACTCGCCACATCCCCCGCGCGAACCGACTACCTACCTAGTACCTACACAACCGCCAAACCCGAACCCAAAGGAAGAAACCTATTGCTAATTAAGTTGCCATCAAATGCCCTTCGAATCCCAGAGAAGCAAAGCCGCTCTTCTGATCCCTTCAAAACGCCCCCTGTCCTCCCCCTCCAGCCCCCGCTCGACCGCAAGCGCCAACGCCGGTCCGCCCTCGCGGCAACCGACTCTCATTATCCGTTCGGCGCAAACACAGGCCCAGACGGACAGAGAGGAGCGGAACGGGCGACGCATCGAGGTTAATTTTTCTGCGGTGCCGCAACCGTTTCTGGATCCGGCGCTTTGGGAAAGGATGTGTAGAGAAGAGCACAGATAAAGTTGGTGGGGAGGAGAGGGCGGGAGATAAGCTGGAGGAAGATGGATATGAGGATTGGGGTTCAAGATTTCTGCCGCTGGTTTTGAGTTAACTTTCTAGGTGCGACTGCGGACTTGGGATATCCCGTGCGCAACTGGGACGTCCACATTCATAGGGCTACTACTTGGTGCGATACGGTATAGTAACTGTGTCGCGCTTAGTTCTAGGTGGTGAGTCGTGATGGCTTGAATTTTGGTGAGAAGATGGTTTATATAAGGCTTGAGTCATAAGAAGCAAATGGATGGCACAAATAGATCACAAAATCGGAATCGCTGTAAGATCGGGGTAAATTTATGATACATGTCGTCGTCATCGTTATGGTCGTCATATTTGATTGCATATCGTATTTCCTCTTCTCGTCATTAAGCCATTGTGATAGAACAACTCCAGCGCATCAGCAGGGAAAAGAAACCTCGAAGAGAACGAAAGAGAACTTGGGAAGTCATATATCATAGCGTAAATGCATCATGGCGTCATTCAAATCTAGTGATAGTCGTGTCTCGTGAATTATTGGATGGCTTTCCGGACCTGGATGCTCGAGTTCACCAGGACGGCCTCGCCAATGCTCTGCTTGAGTTTTGCCCGTCGGGCTTCACGTCTTTCCTCGGCTCGTAGTTGCATGGAGCGTCGAAAGCGGCGACGAAGGGACAGGGCCATACCTGACCCGAGCCGGAGTCGCCACCATGACATTGCAGGAAACTTTCGCTGGTGAAGGGAGGTCTGCGAGTACAAAGCCTCCGGCGTGAAGATGCGGCTTCCCATGAGACTTTCTCGGTTCGCACGGCGGTAGTTATCGGTACGCTGTTTTCGTCCTTGGCGGCCAGTCGTGAGAGTAGGGCCATTGAATATGATCCGCTTTTGAGGCATCCCCACGGAGTTGCTGATAACCTCGTCAGGCTGGTTTATGGTCTGCGATTGAGAGATCCCCTCCTCTAGGGATAGGGACTCGGGCGAGTCCTCCCAGAATCGTCGAGGACGCCAGAAAGGTTGAAGCCGGCCGTCGATGTCTTCCCCGGCTTTAGGGTTTTTGGCCGAGCTGAGCGAAAGGGATCGCACGAAGAAATTAAAAGACTCGGAGCGAGGCCGGAGAATCCGCTCACGTCTCTTGTACCCAGACTGGCGAATAGAGTGGCTAAGTGGCTCTGCTTCACTATTTCCTTGCCCTGATGGTTGGTCAAAATCCGGCTCCAAGTTGTGACCAGCAGTAGAGACTGGTGGTAGCGGCGGTGGTCTGGGGTTCCTGAGCGGCGAATCCACGTTAACGATGGGCTGCTGGGCTAAATCTGGAGTCTGTGGCAGGTCGACCGGACGCGGCAGCCCTCGAAGACCGGACTCTCCTTGGGAATTGACAAGGAGGAGGGATTCGTTGTTGTGCGGAAAGATAGCCACTCTCCTCGCCTCATTGATCTCAATAGGTCCAGGCGATGAGGAAGGAATCGAATGGGGAGAAAACGGCAACGACGGTGGCCGTAAGAAGCTGATATCTTCTACTCCGATAAGAATCGACTGGGTTTTGATCATTTCTGCGGCCTCCGGCTTGTCCTCGCTAGGACAACCCGGAACAGCCAACGGGGCGGGCTTCGGCTGCTCTGGAAGCGTGCGATTCATTTCAGCTTTCTCGAGAACGAGGTTATGGCTTCGCAGGCTCTCTGAGGTTAGGGACGTAGTTCGCGAATTCCCTCGGCTTGTGGGTGCTGATAACGACGAGCTGCGCGGAGGGATATCAGGTCGACTCAAACTCCGCCCACGACGGTCAGTGCCGGCATGCGAGTCAGAAACGGTGCGTTTCTTCTGACGCGGCAGATTCAGAGTGCCGGGTCGGGTTTTAAGTCCTCTTCGCGCTCGTCGGCTGGGTGTTTGAGAGCCCGGCAGGGATGGATTTCGGCTGCTTGTATTCGAAGGAACCTTGAGAGAGGATCTTCGCTTGGGGATCACGATCACTGGCACTACTTCCACTGACTTCTGCGGCGCGCCCAAAGTTGAACTCCCGGACATGGAGATCTCTGATACGATGCTTCTGCGGTCATTCTCCGTGATCCGAGCAGATTTGTGACTCAGGCGGTGATGCGAGTGTGAGCCGGATGTCATCGAAGTACGCTCAGCCCTTGTGATAGGCGAGCTGGCAGAGCGCAAAGATGACCTCTTTTCTGTATGCCTTAGAGACCGCCTGGCTGGCTTGGGGGGGTCAATAATCACGGCTTCAATCGTTGTAGACACAGATATGCCGGAGAGACATTTTGGGTCCTCGTGGTCGGCTGTACTCAGATGGTCATCCGCCGACGGCCAGCCGATTTTCTGGCGAAATTCATCCATCGCTGGACAGTCGCCTAATTGTGGCACGGGTGCTTCACGGTCTCGTAGACTTCTCCCGCGTGTTGGGGCTTCTGTGCCGGAAACGTCCAAATCGCCCGTTTCGGGAGACTGGTTTGACGTGCTCCGGATGGGCTTGAAGTGAAGGTATGGAACCTGGTCATCCAACAGTCCTTGTTTACGGGGCGCGAGCGTGGGAGATCCTTTTTCATGCTCTTGCGAAGACCTGTCCTTTGATACACTCGAGCGGGAAGGCCGAAAGGAAGGAGACAGATCCCTAGCAGGAGTGTCCTCTTTGGCTCTTGTAACGGTACGGTCGAGACCCTTGTTCGCTCGGGTGCTTCTGGTACTTTTCTGCGTGTTTGAGCGCGACACAGCCGGAGGCGACGGACGGGGAGTCACAGTTTCGGCGTCGGAGATCATCTCATAAGCCGTCTGAAATGATTCTGCCCGCGATGAGGAAGATACGTATCCGAACTGACATAGTCCCGGCCGACCTGAGGGGATACCACGCGGAGGCGTTGTGTCCGGGGTTGGCGGATGCGATGGCTTGGACGGTGTCATCGCTACGACGACCGGTCGTAAAGTTACCGGCTTTTGCATATCTGCCTCGGTCGGAGATTCGTCCCGAGTGAAGCCCGGAGGTGTCAATGGAAGGACTGGGGCAGTAGTAACTGGTTGTTTGGCATCGTGCTCACGGGGCGATATTTGACCATCTGGAGCCTTTCGACCGACACTTCCTTGTCGAGGGAGTGGCTTGTGGGCCTTGAACAGTCGGTCCGGATGTTCTGATGAGGCGGCGAAGGCAGCGACCTCGATGCTGGGCATTTTTTTTTACCAAGCTCGACCGCTCGCCGTGGATTTGAACAAAAGAAGCCGGGAAAAAAAAGGGGGGAAAGGCCAGATGGTCGAATCTGTCACAAATTGCTATGAGAGTCAATTGAGGCGCGGCTCATGACACCTAGGTCGTTTCAAGTGCGGTTCGCAAATGCAGTCTGGCGAGGGCGCATAGCAAAACGGGGCAAGTCACAGGTCAAGACAGAAAACCTTGACCTGGCCCCGACGGTTCGAAAGGAATGTTACTGGAAATACCTGATCGAGATCCTCTCTAAATACCAAAGTTTCTCTTTCAGTTGTGTCTCAGATGCAGATGGATGAGAAATCCAGGGCGGGACGCAAGGAAGGTTGAATGAAGGACAAGGAAGCCGCTGTTCGTTAATGGCGTCTTACAAAGTAGCCGTCTCTCGACCAGCAAACAGACAAATCAGAGCCAGCTGGGGGTGCTAAAGGACAGGTCATTAAAAGTCCGAGATGCAACTCTTAATGGCAGAGATGAGCCAAGGGCGGGCTGCAGGAAGCAGGAGGCAGGAAGCAGGAAGCGGCCCTGCAATGTATGAAGCTGAGGTGGGATAGTGTTGTCGAGAAGGGCCCCTCTCCACGTTGCGGGACAAAAACAAACACTTCCTGACTTTATTTGAAGACCATTTCTGATAGGCTATAAATAGGACAAGAGGCTGCAAAGATGGAAAGCAGGAGAGACCATGACTCTAGAGTTCTACTTCGTCTAAATGGCTTGTAAGCTGTAACGCCCATCCAATAGTACCTACTATTTTACCTAGGTAATACTTGTACTTGGACAGGTTTGGTAGTACTACGTAGTAAGGTACTTGTTGGAATACGGTAAAAGTCACGCGATCTGCTTTTCACTTTGGGTGCCTGGATTCGACCACAGAGTTTAATTCAAGGTATCTGCATCGTGATATCAATTTACCTTGCCCAAGTCTGTCTAATAATAGTCGGTAGAATCTCAGACATTTATTCGAAACGTTCTCAACCAAGGGACCTAAGGTAGTTAGATACCGTTGAAACGAAAGGAGCCCATGTCACGTGGGGATATGCTGATGCTCCACCACACCATCCCCGACCGTAGGTATGTAGTACCTTAGGTTGGGTAGATCCTCCGGTTTTCTGCTTCTTGTATCTTACTCGCAGGTCCTCGCGACTACTTTCTCTTAGATATCCTCGATTGATCACCAGATCAGAAATTTTGACAGGCCTCAACTAGCCGTAGCTTCACATTTCCTCGAATCCCCGCGGATGAACTGAGTAAAGGGTCCTGCTGAGTCAGAGCATGACATCGCAGGCGACGTCATCGCTTCAGGCCCACGGTTGGCAACATGACGAGTTGCCTTCACGTAGTTCTGGTAATAATTCGTTAATCTGTTACCTGAGGAATATAGCACTAAGGTAAGTACGTACTGCTAAGGTACGGTGCCAAGAGGATGGAGATGCGGAAATCCATGATACAATTGACCCTGTACCAATATGCTTGTGACGTCGTTAACCGTCATTATTGCAAGAGTACCTTACTTAGTCGGTACTGGATAGGTAGAACGTCGGGTCCGACTCCGAGCAAATAATTCGATGCTGATTCCCCACTCCTGGACGACGTACTAACTGAAACTCATCCTCTCTCTACCAGCTCTCAGCCTTTCCCAAGTCTCTTTTCTACTCAGATTGTCCCGGGCAAATCCATTCTTCTTTTAATTCTCCGGCCACTCACCTGGAGAAGAAAAAAAAATTAGAATCCCTCTTGTTTGATAAGGTAGTTCTCTTGGCGGGGTACCAGTCTTAGTGGTGAGTCGAGCGACAAAGAACGTATATTAAGAAGGGAAAAAGCAACCTGACGCCGAAGCCTCAGTCAGTTCCGACCTCTCACGTCATTTCCTCGCTATTGTCTTCTACTCTCCCCAAACCCCAGCCCAATCCTTCATCATATCATCATCTTTTTCCTCTCCCCCAGGAAAAAAAAAGCCTTGCCTCTTTCCCTGTACTTCTGTCCTCTTTCCTCCCCCCCCCTTCTCTTCCTCCTCTTTTCTCTTTCCTTCTCTCTCCTTTCTTCTTTCCACCTCGTCGTTCTCCTCCATCGCTACATCCCGCTCCCGCCCCTGCCTACGATGAGTACCATCCAGAGTCTAAAAAATTTCATACGTCATGGGAAACAAGCCCGCCTTGTCACCCCCCATGCTGAACCCACCACCAACGTCTCTGCTGTTCACGCTGAACAACAGCGGCAGCCTCAGGGCGCGTTCTCCCCCGCAGTCGGAAATCTGGATGCCATTGACAGCAGAATGGCTACTCATGCTCAGGCTACGCAACGGGCTTCCCCCGAAGCTCCCGTGAAGAGAGCTCGCGAGGCCGAACTCGAACAAATCATCGCCGAGGAGAAAAATAGTCGCAACAAGATGCCAACTTATCCAGGTCTGGAGCGCTGGGTCTTGCTGGAGAAGATGGGTGATGGTGCCTTCAGCAACGTTTATCGCGCCAAAGACACTACCGGTGAATATGGCGAAGTGGCTATCAAAGTGGTCCGGAAGTTTGAGATGAACAGCACACAGGTACGCTGGCCCCCACCCATAGTGGCTTTCCTTTTTTTTTTTCCTATGGTGCCTTTGCTTGTTGTCTGCTTGTTGTCTGCATTCCGTGATTTCGAGTCCTGTTCGCTTCCGGATCCCCGCCAATATCTCTCGGTATTATCTAGTCCAACGCCCACCTACATCCCGACTTCAAGAAGCCGAAAGCTGCAGAGGTGCGCCAATTACCTAGCACTCATCCACCGAAACCGTTGATGTCCCTTTTCGCCCGACCTGCGGCTCTTTCTTTTTTTAGCGCACCAACGTACCTCAGCTAATCGTAATCGATACTGACCTGTGCATAGCGAGCCAACATCTTGAAAGAAGTCCAAATCATGCGTCAAATCGACCACCCGAATATCGTCAAACTGATCCATTTCTCCGAGTCGCGTCAATATTACTACATTGTCCTTGAGCTTTGTCCCGGTGGCGAGTTGTTCCACCAGATCGTCCGCTTGACGTACTTCAGTGAAGAGCTCAGTCGCCATGTTATTGTCCAGGTCGCTAAAGCAATTGAATATCTGCATGAAACATCAGGCGTTGTACATCGGTATGCCACTTCTTTCCCTGCGTTGAACGGGGTGCGGGAGACTAAGTTGACGCTAGTGATATTAAACCCGAGAATCTTCTTTTCTATCCCACCGAGTTCGTCCCTTCGAAGCACCCCAAGCCCCGTCAACCGGGCGATGAAGATAAGGTGGACGAGGGCGAATTTATTCCCGGGAAAGGTGCTGGTGGAATAGGCGTAATTAAGATCGCCGATTTTGGTCTTTCGAAAGTCATCTGGGATAGCCAGACGATGACCCCGTGCGGAACGGTTGGCTATACTGCTCCCGAGATCGTCAAGGATGAAAGGTACTCCAAGAGCGTGGATATGTGGGCCCTAGGCTGTGTTCTCTACACACTTCTTTGCGGATTCCCTCCTTTCTACGACGAGAGCATTCAAGTCCTGACGGAGAAAGTTGCAAAGGGGCAGTATACCTTTCTATCACCGTGGTGGGATGATATTTCCAAGTCGGCCAAGGATTTGATATCTCATCTACTAACGGTGGATCCGGACGAGCGATACGACATCAAGCAGTTCCTGGCTCACCCGTGGATTCGCGGGACCGACGAGGAAACGCAAGCTGCATCAGATGCCCCTCCACTTACTACCCCTGCGATCACCGCCCGGGAACTCCGCAAGCAGCCACTCGATGCCGTAGCAGCGGAGCTCGCTCCGTACCCCCCCGCAAGCGCTCAATTGTCAGCGGGGGATCGGCCTATGGACTTCCGATCCCCCGGTGCGATCAACTTGCGCGAGGTATTCGATGTCGGTTACGCTGTGCATCGCCAGGAAGAAGAGGGCAAACGGCGCAAGGCTGGTCGCGGATTCCGCCAAAACAACCCCACGTCTGCGTTCCAATCGGCCCTCAACCCCCTTGATGAAGACGACATCGATGAGGACGGAGTTGCGTATCCGGTTGGCGATGACGAATATCCGCCAGCCAAGATGCAGAAGTCTTCCAACGCTGGTGATATCGCAGCTATGGAGGCCAAGATGCGGACGACCAATCTCGGAGCTACAAGCCACGCCGCTCAGATGCGGCAGTCGCACCAAACCCGTCAGCAGGGCTACGGGCAACACAGTCCGAAAATCGCAGCCGCGGCGAAACAGAGCATGGGTCGCGGCGCCCGACAGCCTTTCGAACTCAGCTTGGACAATGCGACTTTACTAGAACGGCGAGGCAGAAGGCATGAGCAGCCGGCCGCCTAAGCACTTAGTCTACTGCTTGTCCTTCGCTTTTCTTTACTTTTTTTTTTCCTTCATGGGTTTTTATGAGATATCGCCAGGCTAGATTTTCCCATTCCACATTGACGACGTCATCGATGAATTTCCCCTTTCTTCGTCTCTGATGGTGGGCGTGCCCTGTTGATCGGGGCGAACCGCATTTAATTCAGGCGTTTCTGTAAAGTTTTTCCTCACACCTCGCCTCTGGATTTGGGTCGGCAAAGCATGTTATGCATCCTTACGTTGTTGTTTTTTTTACCCGAGCACTACATATTTGCTCTATATCTTCTTTCTACACTTGGTGAAATACTTGCTGTTTGGACAGGTGTAATAGTCCCGGAGTTAGTTGCGAACTTTCCGTCTATATCTGCTGCATAAGGTACTTTTTTGTCCGTCGGGGATACAACATTCCGATATTTTCCAATCAACTCTTGTGACTTTCTCTTTCAGTTTGATCAGATCCAAGGATCCTCACAATTCGCTATTTCAATGGATGCTGCAGGTGCCGACTTGCTTATGCTGGCTTCGGAAAAGAGCAGCGTTCGTCCGTCGGATGTTTCCAGATGATGTCGGATTGACTCAACGGGGGCGTTTATCTTCCTATAGAACCCCTGGACACGACGTAATTCTTGATCATAACACCTATCAGTCTATCGTATGTCCGCCGTCACTGGCGCCCTTGCCGTACTCAACCCGGTCTATCTCTGCTACGTACATAGTTAGCTCTACGGGGCTCACCTGAGGGTATTTAACTTGTCTATACATACAACCCACCTTCCACCAATACAGACGAGACGGGAGACGGGAGACGGGAGAGCCCGGTGCATTCCCGAATTGATGTCAACTTTACCTATGATTCAACCCCCTCCTCCAGATAGATATACCAAGTAGTAGCACCTCGGTAGTGCCTAGTGCCTGTCCTCCATCAGTCCGTCCGTCGTAGTAGAGGTTCCCTAGCTACCTAGTTTTCATGCCATGCAGAAACTGAGTCTAAGCCAGCAAGCTACATCGCATGGATGACCCGCGGTGGTGTGGGGTGGTAGTAATAGTAAACTACAAAACTGTAGTAAACACTACTACTAGTAGTGGTAGATAGTCGTAGTAGTATCCTCCTGTATCCTGTCCTCGGAGTCAAGTAGTTAGCTACCTACCTTAATACACGACCCGGGCTACGAAAAGCCTTTCTACGCGGATGGGGGAAGAGGAGAGGCTTCATCTTCCATTCTCAAACCTCTTCCCATTATGATCTTGGAATGAGGTTCCCGTCGTGGGAGATACATACATACATACGTATATCTTAGATCATCCGTATAAGATGGATGGATGATACTGAAATGCTACATTTTTTTTTAATGGTGCAGGCGCATGTATAAGGTAGCCAACCAATGCAGCTGCAGTCATGTTTTCTTACTCTTAAGGTAGGAGACCTAGCCTAGGTAGGTACTAGGTAGGTACTCTTCATTACCTTCCCTGAAGATAGATTTGGTACTAGGCCAGAACACTAGGGTTGGTGGGGTTTGACTATATTATATATATCTCTATGCCATAGCTACGCCTAAGCAGGGAGGATCCTTTCTTTTTTCTTAGGTTCTCTACTGTATTGTGATCCCTATTAATAGTAGCTTGGAAAAAAAAAAAAAAGCACGGCAACAGATTTCGGGATCCAATTAAGAATTCCATCGCATCATATCAAGATTTGATATTTCTCCAGATTGAAATGTTAAGTTACTACCTTACAAAGTAGTACTACTTACCTGAGCTAGGTGCAGTAGTATAGTAGGATTGTATTGCATTCTGACAGGGATTTATACCATTCCATCATAATGTTTTCAGATTAATAATGCAATGGCTTTTATATATATCTCTATAGGTATATATACATCTAGTTCAAATCATGTCACATAAAAGAAAACAACCATCACACATATACAGGGCCAGACCCCTCTTTTGTGTCCGGATTCGTCAACAAATCAAGACTTCGAGGGTTTTGCTTGCAACGCTCATCGCTCGCTTGCTCTATAATCCAATCCAATCCAATAAAGCCCAAGCTTTTTATATCCCTTGTTTCTTTTTGATATTAATTAATCCCACTCCCTTCTTTTCTTTTCTTTTCTCTTCTATTTTCTTTTCTTTCACTCATCTGATTTGAAAGGGATTACAATGTCTGCATCCCCCTCGTCTCAATCGGCAGCAAACACATCGCCACAAACGCCGCGAGAATCAACCCGCCTGAGGCGTAAATCGGCGCATCGGGGTTCGCACTCCCACCATAAATTGCGACAATGGGGGCACACAGCCCTGCAATCCGGTTAAGACACGAGCAGATACCGCTCCCCGTGCCGCGGTTCGGAGCGGGGAACACCTCGGGCGTGTAGGCGTAGAGCACACCGTACATGATATTCTGGAAGAAGGCCTCGAGGGCAGAGCAGAGGAGCTGGATATCCGGGTCTGTGGAGGCGGTGAAGCAGAAGAGGAGGACTCCTGTGATGAGGGCTGAGATGACCATCGTGCCCTTGCGACCGACGTATTTGAGGGTGACGGTCCAGCAGGCGAGGACGGAGCCGGGGAGGCCGACGACGGCGGTGATGGCGTAGTTGCGGTAGACGATGTTGGTGGGTTGGCTGCTTTCGCCGCCGGAGCGTTGCAGGTATTGGGGAAGGAAGGCGTTGAAGAGGGGGTAGCCCATACCAATGGTGGCCCAGCAGAACCAGAGGAGGACGGCTGTTTGGTTTAGTTAGTTATACGCTGCAAGGCAAGGGGACTTGTCAGGATTGGGAGTGAGTGACGTACTGGTGATTCCGAGCTTCTTAGTGCCGAAGAGTCCACGGATATGCTCAAGAGAGAATTTCTCCAGATATCTCTCGACAATCTGCTTGTTGTTGAGGTTCTGAGGCGTGTTCTCCTCGGGGTAGCCGCCGATCTCGTTGAGGATGTCGACGGTGAGCCAGGTGGTGACGCCGTTCTTGTAGGCGATGCCCTGCACGGCAGTGACGGCATCCTCCTGGCGTCCGCGTGAGAGAAGGAACTTGGGCGACTCATACAGGTGGAAGAGGAAAAAGCGGCAGATGAACATGGCGAAGGTGAGGGCACCCAGAGTAATGACCAGGTATCTCCAGCCCATGTTTTCCTCCTTTGTGCAGGGCCCCTCGGACGGGCAGGTGTAGTTTGGAATGAAGGCCCAAGCGAGAAGACTGCAAATCGTTAGAAGGGCAAGAACGCACAGGAAAGCGGTTCAGAGTAGAGGATCAGCCACTCACCTGGCGATCAGGTTACCGACAGGCCACCACACACTCAGCATGGTGAGAAGGTTTCCGGAAGCAAATGGCAGGAATTCAAGGAACAGAGCTCCATCGACGGGCATGTTTCCACCGACTCCAAGACCCAAGCAGGCGTACAGGCCGCATGTACTGCGTCGAGTTTTAGTACCAATCATAATCCACAATGAACATGCCAAAACTTACCCAATCCAGTTGGGACCGCCACCAGAGGCAAGACCAAACACACCGGCAATGAGGAGGGTCATGTTGAATGCCGGACGACGGCCGATCACATCTGAAGCAAGACCCCAGAAAGTCGCACCTATGCAGAGACCGAGGAACAGGGCGCAGGTTGTGAAACGGACCCTGTTAGAATCGACCCCGAATTCCAGAGACAGTTGAGGCAGCGTGAGCGCAACACCCTGCGCAGTTAGTAATTGATCGCGCGAGCGAGGATCCTGTCAAAATCGCCATACCTGAAGCCAGAGACTGCACATCATGTTAGCTTTAGCAAATAACCACAAACCTCGAGGGAAGCAGCCGCTTACTTGTCTGCGAGCCAGCCAAATCCACACAGGGCAAACAGTTCCCACTGGTACCGGCCCATGCCGATGTCCTGGATGGCTCTGTTGATCACTTTAGATTTGCCTAAAACATCGAGATTAGACCTGAAGCTCGGCAAATGAAGGGGGGAAACAGAGAACTGTAGAGAATGGGAGGATGCTCTCTTGCGCAAAGGCAAGTCAAGAAAACGTACGATCATAGACGGAATCATGGCCGGTGGTGGAGACGTCATTTTCCACTTCGGCACGCAGAATCTCCAGAGTAAGATGGCCCTCCTGGCTCTGGATCGAGCCTACGCCGTTCTCCGCCGAGGACGACCTGTCAAGGCTCGCATTGTCAGTCTTCTCATCAGCAGCGCCTACTTTCTTTTCCGGATCGGGGCTGGTCTTCGAATGCGCGGGCGCACTGGAGAGGGGCACGACCACGCCCGGGAACTCGGGGCGGTCGTTGCTGTTCGAAAACGGGTTGACTCCGAAGCCCATGGTGAATGGGGGAGACTTGCTGCTATGGACCAGTTTCTTTTTTGGGCGCGTTCGAAAAGTTCGAGGCGGGAAATCAATCTACTGCAGTGGCAAGGAGCTGCTGGGGCGTGGTGTGTGTCGCAAAGGCAATCTATATGAATCCGAAAGGGCTTCGCTCGTGGGTGATCAAGTCGCTAGGGGGAATCAACCGGGCAGCGAATGTCGCTAGGGCCAGAGCTGGAGGACAGGCGCAATGGCTGATATTCGACTCGGGGCGATCAGGACAGGATGGTTGCGGTCGAGTGCGGGCGTTGCTGCTACAGTACAAGCTGGAGCAAAGCGATGGTTGGAATGGATCTATCACCAGGAACGCAGTGTTCGCGAGAGGCAATAGGAGTAAATGGTATATAGATAAGAAGCGAGTGGCGAACTGAGAACAACAATGTCCAGTTGACACCTAATATGACAGGAATGGTGATGGTGTAGATAGGACTGTCTGTACTCGTGGAGAGTAGTCAGGTCAGGTAGCTGGGAGTTCCTTCCTTGCAGAATCGAGTACAGGAAAAGAAAGACAAAGTGGAGTGAGTGTCCGGACTCGAAGGATCATGAAAGGGAGATGGAAGACGGAAGGAAAGAGACGAAAAGAGGCAAAGAGGGTGATACTTATAAGAAAACAGCCTGTGCGGCG
>MU628627.1:0-46401 GCA_025688805.1 Aspergillus egyptiacus
TAATCAGAGCATCCAGGATAAGTGCCTTAATTTGTGCTATCACTGTAATGCCTAGCAAATAAAAGTAAATAAAAGAAAAGAAAAGAAAAAGAAAACTTGCAGAACAAACGAAAGAACTTATTCTCCCTTTCCATCCCTCTCCTCCAACGCCCTCTTCACCCACTCATCCTGCGCCGGCCTGGCCCTCCTCTGCCCCGAGGCCGTAACCGTCGCCGAAGCCAGCTCTGCCTGAGCCTGAGAATGAGCATGGATGGTGGATTCCCTCCGCGCAGAATTGATCGAGTAAATGCAGTAGGAGCAGAGCACAACGGCCATCGTGAATGCCGCGATGGGCGCGTTTAGGGACTTAGGTTTCCCCCCGTTAGTACTGTATTAGGTTGTGTTTCGTATTTTGGTTTTGGAGAGTCGGTTGGGTTTGGGTTAACTCACGCCTGAGGAGCGGCCGAGGGACTTTTTTGTCATCTTTTCTCCCCTGCGGATTTAAGGGGTTCTCAGTGAAGGCTGAGATATTCTGGGCGTGCTCTAGGTAGTGAGATTTGTGAGTTATGTGATCATTCAGAGACGTTGACATCAATAACTACTAGTGGTAAATCAAGCTGGGCATGGTACAATCTTACTCCGAACAGTAAAGAGTGGTCGGATCGGGTTTTCTCGTAAGCCCGGAAGAGCTATAGAGGATAAGACGGACACTGCGCAAATGAGGAAGAGCAACCATTCCTGCTTCAATGTGGTTACAAAGATGATACAAAAGTTATAAAAGTTACATCTAGAATGTGAGGACCTGTGAAATTGATGCTGAAAATAACTGCTACTGAGGCTATAAACAGCAACATTTCCACCTGTATCTCTCAGCGGGCGAGCTGCTGTTTTAATATCCTCACATACTTTCCATCACTATTCTGCACCTGCCCAAGCATTCTTTAGTTACCTCTCTGAAGTTTAACCAGGCAGCCTTCATGTCTAAAGAATGACATGATATCCGCGCAGGACATGAGAAAGCTAAGCAGAAAAAAAGATGATCTAAAGAGCAGAGAACTCCTAATGAAGGCCTATCAGTACAGGAAGCAAGAGATCTAATTGTACAGAGGAATGAGCAATTAAGGAAGGTAGTAGTAGTGATGGACCAAATATATCTTACCCCAGAAACTTTAAAGTAACCGAAACGCGCTCCGCCAAGGTATTCTGATTATTGTTACGGAAGGTCGACCTCTCGAGCCTTCCTAACCCTGGAACCTCTAGGTGAGTCCTGCAATGGATTGACTTACCTAACTCGCTAAACTGCCGAGGCGTTCACGTTCAACTGTATGCGGACAGTCACGGTCGGGGTGGACTCAAGAAGAGAGATGCAGGGCCGCCTCTGATACGTATATCAAAGCCGTAGAGTAAGTACTAGACGAGGGCTTGCCAAATGTAACTCGGTAGTAACAGTGTTGGAATTGATCACAAAGAACTATCTCAGCTAGATACAGTGGAAATGAGCGTGGTTATATACTTGTGGTTGGTATGCCGTTGGTATATTGTTGGTATGATTTTGGTATATAGATCTTTCTTGGCGTCGATTGTTGGTATATCATTCGTATACCAAACTCTTGGCGTGGTTATCCCGTGATTGTGGCTGTCTCCTGGGACCATCCGTGCAGGTTCTCGGGAGAGCTTGTCGTTCATATCCGGCAAGTGTGGCTGTCCTAGAAATTCAAGTATGTATAGGGTATATACGTCGTGAACTTTCTTATGCGATTGCCGGATCAGGTAGGAAGCTCAGGCCTTGCTCACTGAGCGTTCGTAACAGTCATCTTTCTGCGGGGTGTTGATTCTGCCTGACGTGTCCGCCCTCAACTAGCTGTTGCAGCCGGGCTGTAACAATTATCATATTCTAGGGCATATTAGGACTAGATGTCCTAATCATCAAAATAATTAGTTTAATAAAGTTAACAAAGGTTTCGGCTGTTGGTGAGAGCTTCAAGTTTACTAAGTATACTTGAAATCGATGTGGTTGGGCAGATTGGCCAGGTATGTTTAAATGTCATAGCGCAGTTTAACTATAACTATTCAAACAACCACCATGCCACCAAAAACGTGTCAATCAGCTCAGGAATTAACAAAGAAAGAGGGGAGTCTATAACTAATAAATCAAGCCTTGAAAAACAAGCAAATTCACAGTATTCATTGTGCAGCAACAGTTTATAATGTGCATTGATCAACCCTATGAGACAGATTAATAGGCAGCTAATCTTAACAAGAACACCGCAAGCAACCATAGCCACTAGCTATCCCTAAATCAAGATAATGCTTTGATTGAATGAATACTATCCAGAGAAGACTGGAGGACTAAAGTGAATGCCAATGGATGGACTACAGATGATATTGGACTTCTTTGGCTTCAGAATGTCTTGAATCCAGCCACAAATGGGCGTACAAGCGGGGAGGTACCGGCTGCTGGTTCTGGACGGCCATGGGAGCCATCTAACTCCTTAATTTGACAAAGCATGCAAGGACGAAAATATTGTAGCTATTTACATGCCTCCTTATTCATCTTACCTTCTGCAACCACTGGATGTTAGCTGTTTTTGGCCTCTAAAGAAGGCTTATGGGAAGCCAGTTGAGAAGAAAGTTTAATTGGGATTCCCAGACCGCCTGCCCCTCTCAATATTTCCCCTTCCTCTTCGGGTATGGCGCCCTTGCTTTCGTCACTGTTCTGGTTTAGCGCGATCTCTGGCCGCTTTACCCGGCCCCGCCCGTTTCTCCATGCCTCCGTCGCTGTTCCTTTCTTTACTGCTCTACTCGTATGCCCAACATGGCGAAATCCACGAAACGGCAGCGATGCAGTTCTTCGCAAGGACCCATAGATACCACAGATGACCCCACTTCAACCCCACGTCGGTCGGCCAGGGTTAAGAAAATAGAAGAGTTTCAGCAGAGAGCCCCACTGCGCGAGGAATCGTCAGCCGCATCTCTATCGCCGCCCAAGATCCTCGATACTGGACCATGGGAGGCCCTCAAGGCCCAAGCATTGGAAGTTTTGTCAAGATACCACCCCTCAAAAGGCGATGCAGACGCTAAATTGTTTGCTACCTGCCATGCGCTCTTGGAGTTTTTGCCAGAGGGCGGCCGTGAGGCGATCGCTCGGGATATTATCAAGGCACAGACAGATGACCAGCTTTTTGATACATTCAGAAATGTTGTCACCTGTCTCCTTATACCGGGTAAGTTCGATTATCTCACGCGTAGTACAATAATAGGTATACAAGATATACCCTAATAGTCAATGGCCACCTTCATCGACAAATCTATCGACCTAGATTAATCTGACATTTTATAGTCAGAGCAGCGGGTGGGAGAACCCCTACCATACAATCTCCTTTCTCCGATAATCAAGAGGACGAGATGGCCGAACGGGCCAAGCTAACGAAATCACAAGTTCGCGGCCAACAGTTTGTCGACGGTTGTTTTAACCGTGATAACCATAAGTGTGTTATCTCACGCTTCCTTGACGAGGAGGAATGGGAGAAGCAGGGGGAACCTATAGACATCCTCTACGGACAGCTCGAAGCAGCCCATATCATTCCATTCAGCTTCGGGAAGTTCGACAAATCGAGGGTATCATTTCTATTATTTCCTCGAAGGACTACGGTCTAATATTTAAAAGGCTTCGCGAGATAGGGCTTCTTCTATTTGGGCCTCGATACACAGATATTTCCCTTCAACCCTCCCGACTCTAAGAGCGACCACCATTGATAATCTTGATAATGGCTTACTTTTACATAAGACGATTCATAATGACTTCGGTCGTTTTGAATGCGCGTTTCAGCCGACAGTAAGCTTTTAAGAGTAATAAGCTAACTAGGTAGTAACTAACTAATAATTGTCTCCAGGCTTCATATGACACATACGTTTTCATCCATTATAAGCGCTTTTCTCTCGAGATGAAGCAATATGCTCCTCACGGAACTGAAATCACGTTCAAACAGGCACCTGGTTACGAAAATCTGCCGCTACTGAACAAGGAATACCTGGAATGCCATTATCGACTTGCACAGATATTCCATGCTTCGGGCATAGATGAATATATCGACCGGAACCTACGGCGCTGGGATAAATTGAAGGAGGCATCGGAAGGGTCCTGCTTGGCAGAGGATGGAAGCTCAGACCTTACCACTGTCCTTACTGTCGCCTTATGGGGCACCGTACACTGCTAGATGGTTTGTATTAATTCGCTCCCTCGCCCATTCACAATAGCGCTCATAAAACAGCTCCCATTATTGGTCAATGCTAGCCTCTTGCAATGATTTCCTTAGCAGCAGGCGTTTGTTCGGGGTGAGTTGGATTGGTGTCTCTGTCACAAGTACATGCCTGTGGGCTGATGCGTTGACTTCCCAGGTAAAGAAGTAATGGGGAGAGAGAGACAAAGGGCCGTTGCAAGAAACTAGCTAACCATCCTAAAAAGCAACCAATGTTGGAAACAAGGTGTGAATGCTGAGAAAAACCGAATATGCTGTCTGCGTTGCTGTTTTAACGCGAGGGGCGGGGTTATTTATAACCCACGGACCAGGGAACAACGGAAGCCCACATTTTCGGGGTCTCGAGGAGAACACCCCCAATGTGGCATTTTGCCATTGGAATGTTTCTCCGAGGCTCGTTCTTGTCGCCATCCAGGCAATCCAATCATAGTCCGGAACATGCGAAATCAACATGGCTGGGGGGTGAACAGGGGCAAAAACGGGGTTGCAGGACGGGCGACCGCCGGAAAGGAGGAAGGAAGGGTAGGCACCAGGTGTAACGTGTAACCAACCTTGGTTGATGCTTGTTGGGGGTTTGGAGGATTAAGACTCTAAGATGGAGAAAGTCAGAAAGGTAGATACCGTAAAAAAACCAGCAGGTAAGGCGAGGCCTTGAAGATACAAATGCTCTGGCAGTAGCGGCTGGATGAATAGAGGGTATAATTTAATCTGCACGATAAAGAAGAAAGAGCAAAGAGTTTAGCTGAAGAGCCGGTGCAAGCTGACAAGATAGAGAATCTGAAAGTAGAGGTGACGTAGAAAAGGGCACAGCCGCAATTTCCGAAAAGAAAAAAAGGGGCGAGGCGTCTTTGGTGTAAGTGAGATGACAGGTTGTAATCACCAAAAGAAGAAATTGGGAGGAGAAGAGGGTCAGAACAGCGAGGTTGGTTCTTATATACTCGGAGGAGCTGAGGGGCCGTGATGACCATACGGCGTATCAGGCGGCTAGGCCGAAGACGGCAAACCTAACCAGAGCAGGGAATTCACAGGTCCTCGCTTTACAAAAGAAATGAATTGGCTTTTTCGATGCGATTTCCCAGGATATATCCGACATGGAGAAAGAAAACAGGAAGCGAAATACTCCGAAGCTACAGGTCAGTCCCCACAAATCTTCTAGCAAGTCTATAAGGCAACATTTCAGCAAAAGCTCTATCGAATAAGGCTAGGAGGGAAGCCAAAATTGAGGGAGGGGAAGTAGCAAAACGAAGGAACGGAAAAAGCGCCACGCCGTGATGCACAGCTATGTACGACAATTAAAGAGATTTATATATAGAGTGAGAGATGTTTGGTACGTTCGTAAGAAACGTCGAGGGGTGAGACTACAAGAGTCCTAGTCGACTCTTGAGCGAGAGAACGGTCTCGTACACGGAGAGCTTCAGTTCGACACGCAGAAACATCGTCCAGGCACAGAGGAATCGCCAAAAATTGGATGGACGTAGAATTCCGCCGGACTCGTTTATGTTCTCTATCTGTTCCTCGAAGACTGTGCGAGTCGCGTAGCGGGCGAGGATCAAGAACGTTCGTAGGGGGCCTTGGCGAGTGTGTAGGTTTTCGTCGAGGCTGCGGGCTATAGAAGACAAAAAGTCAGACGGACGCGTCAAGGATATTAACCAAAAGGATGGTTCTTACTGAGATCGTTCGTTTTGAGGATTAGCAGCATAATTCGAGGCACCTGGCCCAATAACTCAACCAGCTGCTGCAACATGCCCTCAGCAAGTGACCCGGAGATATTCTCCCTCTCGGCGTCCGTGCGAGTTGAGGTAATGTCCTTATTCGCTAAGACGGTGTAATCTCTCCCTGTGATTGCACTGGCAAAGAGAGGGAACTGCTCGTCCGTGACGCCGGCTACCTTGCGTGAGTACTCACGCATGCGCGGCTCGTCTGCTTCAATAACAGATAGCCAGAGTTTAGCGTAGTTGCGGCGCATTTCACGAGGGATATCACGGTATAAGCCATGATCGTAAAGAATGATGTCGAAATTGTGACGACTCCGGTTTGGATTCTTGCGGATGGCGATATT
This sequence comes from Aspergillus egyptiacus, assembly GCA_025688805.1. Lineage (NCBI taxonomy): Eukaryota > Fungi > Ascomycota > Eurotiomycetes > Eurotiales > Aspergillaceae > Aspergillus > Aspergillus egyptiacus. Next base: position 6,298 of record MU628627.1, read on the forward strand.
TCCGCCGTGAGGGTCACAGTGCAACGGCGCGTTATCGCCGAAGATCATCTCGTTGAAGATGTGAGACAACGCTGCCGAGACCTCGTCACGATTGATACCGTTGGAATCCAGGAATTCTAGGTCGTCGGGCCGGTGTCCAGACAGGAACTCCATCACTAGGATACGCTTTTGTGCAGACAAAACTACGCAATGTCAGAACGGACGACGCGACGTTAAAAACAGAGAGCAATAAGAGAGATTACCTTTCGGGATTACTAGCGGAGCGTCCGAGTGTTTCTTGAAGTGCTCGCTAGCCCTCTCAGCATTTTGTGCCTCCATGCGGAAATCCAGTTCCTGCGGTAGCGACAGATCCATCTCATTCGAGAGCCACTCGAGATCATATTCAGGGAAGAAGCGTTTCAACGTCGAAAATGTAAACCTCGTCAGTGCCAGATCCAGCGGGGCCCATTCTGCCAGCGCCGGATGTTGCACTTTCACCGCGACTTTCTGGCCTGTTCCCTTCAGAACCCCAACGTGTACCTGCGCCAAAGAAGCAGCGCCAATCGGTGTCGGGTTAAACGATTCAAATATTTCGTCAATCCGGTTCCCAGTGTCTGCGACAAACATTTCCTCAATGGACTCGATCGACGAAACGGGGCATTTGTCTTGTAGCGGGATAAAGGTCGTTGTCCATTCTAGCGGAAGAAGATAGCCCATGCTACTCAAGTGTTGTCCCAGTTTGATGAAGATGGATCCGTTCTTCTCGAGCACGCCCAAGGTCCGTTCGGCGCAGCGCTTGTGGCAGGCGTGGATGATTTCCTTCCGTTCTTCCGGAGACGCGGTTTCTTGCTTCAGCGTCACTCGGTAGCTGTAGAGGTACTCTGTCAGTAACTGTGCCGCTTGTCTCATTGTCTGGCTAACTTACTCGTTGATACAGACTGCCAACGTGCCGACAACCCTCCCTGTTCGCTCCACGGCGCGATAGAGATGTTTAGCATCATCGGAAAACGTCCCTGCTCCAACCAAGATTATTCCTCCAACTACTGCATATTTAATCCACCTTTGCGACTGGCTAGTCCCAGACTGTCTCGCTCGGCCACCAGTCGTCTGTGGCGGAGTAGATCGAGCGGACGTCGTGGAAAAGGGTGTTCGTGGAGCGTGCAGGGAGAACGACGCGGCATTCGACTTGGCTGAACTAGATGCCCATCTATACGGTAACACACGTTGGAGACTGCGTTGAGAACAGATATTCCCGGAAGCTGAAGTTGGGGTGTATCGGATAGGAGCCGGGGCAAGACTAGCCCGTAGCGGGGTGCGGAGTGCCACCCTCATACCTGGCGCGAACAATGTGGTATAAAGAGCGACCACAAGTCGAGAGAATAAAGGGGCCGAACGGTGTCTTTCATCCGTGCCGCCGCGAGCCCATTGAGCAGATGATGCGATAGTTGCCCAGGGGGTTTAGAAGGTGAGGCGAGCCGATGGCGGAGGAGACGAAAAATTGTCGCGTGGCCGTTGCAGGCTCGTCCGTGGCGTTTGCGTCCGGGACTCGCCGCGGCCAAAAAAAATCGCATCTACCCGGGCTTCTTAGTACCTAGGTACCTTCCCCGAGTAGGACCGGAGGAAGTATCCAAAACGTCGGTTCTTGAGCACAAGGCATCAGTTTTACACAACGAAGCTCTACAGCAAGAAAATGATAGAATTGCTACTATCTTCACGCACCGACCATGCCAGACCACAGATACACCATATTCCTTTACCTACCCAGCCCAATAATGAATCATTGCTCAATCTTGAAACCAAAGGAAATAAGAGAGAGAGAGAGAGAGAGAGAGAGATAGAGAGAGAGAGGAATATAAGAAGAAAGGACAAAGCAACGCCCCCAGATGCGCCAATAGTATGCACTGACTTGTATGGCCCCAGTGTCAACAGCTGCGATTGCAAGTTCCCCCTGACTTCAGGAGATCTCAAAGACAGGTGAATAGTGAACAATCATGGCCCTCGTTCTGCTTCAAGCTGTGGCGCCAACCGGCGACGTCGTGGGAGGACAGACTGCCGGCGCGCTATGGGGGTCGAAGGTCGATCATCCTGAGGTAACAGTTCAACATGCGACAATCTGTTGGACACTCCACGGGATATTCTGTGCCTTGATGCACCAGAAGTCCCATTAACGCCACCCGTAATCCCCGGAATCGCTCCATCTCTGCTCCCGGGCCGGAGGGCTAGCGCAGAGCTACTGAGAGAGGTTCGTGGGCGTCTTTGGCTCTCCCGACCATCGAGGTACCCTTTCGGCTGGTTCACTCTTGTGATCTGAGGAGTAGCAGGCGCAGATTGGTTTACAAGGAGGCCAGGCGGCGTTGTCGACGAGCTTCCCCGCCTAACATTGGGCTTGCGTTTAGCCAACCCATACGACTCGCTCTTTTCATTCGACTGGATAAGCTTGCCAGCCATGTCCCGAACAAGGATCGCTGGATCATGCTCCAGTCCTCGAATCGCATCTAGGAGACCGTATCTTGTGAGTAGCCCGCCCTGTTCCTCGCTCGAATCGCAGATGCTAGATATGATGCGGAGGAGATTCAAACGAACAGCGGCCTTGTTATGATGGAGCTTCTGTCCTATTCTGCTGAAGAGGTCTGGCCGTGCTAGTGTCGAGGCAATGGGAGGACTGAGTCTCAGGAGCTTTTGGAGTGGCTCAAGAAGATTCTCAAATGCGTTTGCGTTGGACCATGTAAGGCACCGGATAATAGCATCCGTGAATGATGGCTGGCCGTAGCGACTTTCTAATAAGTGCTCTTCGACTTTGGCCGTCTCTTCCTGGAGCCTGTCGTATCCAGTTAGCGTGTTATGATATCATAGTGGGAATTATCACTAACCATGTAAATATAGCGTCTAGAGCAGTTACCTGCCAATACGGATCAGAAAGTAACGAGATGTAGAAAGCAAGACCCTTATTGCGCCACAGCTCCCGACGGCCAACTTTTCCGGAGTGTGCCATATCACATAGAATAGGCAGTGCGAACTCCTTTAGCGGACGCTCGGTTTTGACGATCCTCTGCAGTAGCGGCACAATGCCATTCAGGGCAGCATCTTCTTGCCGGGACTTGTTCAGGCGGCACATATTATAGATTGTATTCAGAATCTGATTAGATACCTCTCGGAAGTGCGGACGTTGAATTGTCGACCGCAAAAGGTCGGTCAATACATCAATCGCGTTCGAGTTCTGGAGAGATTCGAGCGTCGTCGATAGCATAGATAGATTTTTGATGAATTTTAGCATGGTTATTTGATGGGCTGGCGTCATGCGCCTCAGCTCCTTCAACACCCCTTCAAAATGGTCAGTGACAGTAACAATTGGCTTGGGTGCGCTTACTATGTAGGACTGTTCGTTCAGCAACCATCTCCTTGACGTGGTTTTCTGCTTGCGAGAAGATGAAGAATATATTTGCAATACGGCCTTCCACTATCTCCGCGAGCTCCCCTTCTTCATCCAACACTCGGCTCAAAACAAGTGACAAGGGGTCCAATACAGAGCTGCGAGACAAGATTCTGCAAAAATCGTTCTTCGGTGTGGAACCCTGCTCGCGGTCAGTGGTTTCTCCTCCTTTGCTGAGTTGAGAACGTACCTGCAATTCAAAAACACTCCAGATGCCATTCACTCCAACCAGGACTAGGTCCCGTTCATCTTCATAGTCGTCTTCCAAGAATTCGACAAGCACATTCAAACCTCCTGCGCTGACGAACATCTGGAGAGTGAGTGTGGATGTCTGATACATTTGCTGAACAAAAGCTGCCGCTTCGAGCCGTATCTCGCGCGGATATTTCTTTGCAGCGAACTCATTGATGATGGGAATGCCGCCAACGAAACAGAGGTTTTCCTGGATCTCGTAATCATCATAGATAATCGCATTCACGATTCTCAGAAGGCACAGCGTAGTGTCGCGCCGACGGCATAAGTCAAGAATTTCCAAGATGGGTAGCATACCATGAGCGCTAATGATGATGTTCTTAGTCTCTGGAAAGTCGCAGAAAACAGCCAGAAGCTGCTCAGATATCTCTCCCAACAAATCTTCATCATGCGACGTCTTCAGAGTACCCACGAGCCCTTCTACTTGGGTTCGTAGTCGAGCGTGTTTGTCGCGTGCGATATTGGCTTCTAGATCTGTTTCATCAAGCCCTTCCTCGAGCTGTGCAAAGGGATCATCTTCATCGTCCTGGTCTCCCAGCCAGGAATCATTAGACAGCTTCGAATTCAGCATCAAGGTGCTCTTATCTGAGCTTCTATCGCTTTCAGGCTTGTCTAGGGTAACTTCATCCACGCCTAGAATATCGGAAAAATCCTCATCATTTTCATTTTCGGCAAATTTCTGGATTTCGACTGTGCCCCGACGCTTGACCGAAATCTGTCTACCTAACTGAGGTGGCTGATCTTCTTGTTCAAAGGAGCTATGATATCGGACGACCTCCCTGGACCCGGGCGGTTGAAGGGAACCGGTATTCTCATCTGTTTCCTGGTCGACGTCAGTGAAACAATCGCTTCATTTCAGGCGCCGTCCGTTGCACTTACTTGGAAAGCGCTGAGTTTGTGGCCAAGGATGTCTTCATTTGCCATGATAAGGTCTGAGTAATCCTCAACCGAGTTCTCTTTGTAAAACAATGGCGGACGCTGTGGCCGCATGGGAGACGATGAACTTTGCAGCGTCTGCATGCTGTGAGACGCGTTACCTGAGGATTTTATAGGAGACACTCGCTTCATAGGTGAGCTGTGTGGTGCATCAAGAGCGTGTGAGCTGCCTGTACTAGTTTTCATTGGCTGAGAGGGTCGAATTGTCCTTAGGGGATCCGGTTCTCCGGCCTGCAGAGGCCTTCCAAAGGGCTCGTCGGATTCCTCAAAGCTGTCATCAGACTTCAAAACTGTACCGTCGAGAGACGCGAACGCTTTCAACTTTTCGGCGGACAGCATTCCTCCAAAGTTGTCGTGTGGCCGAAGATGGGGAAGCTGCAGTGCGCTTGGGGATATAGGGGTGGCGAAGTCATCGTCCCAATTATCTTCTTCTGCAGATATAGGGGAACGGAACCTATCTGCCACGTTTCTAGAGGCTGGACTTGGAAGCGGATCTTTCGTAGGAGCGCATCGGGCTTGACCGACGTCGAGCCTAAGCGAGGGCGGGTTCTGACCTTCATGCCTGGTCCCCTTCCTTAGAGTGCTTGAACCAGGCGTCCGCAATGCTTCATTCCACTCTTGAACGCTCCTCACAGCTTCTTCATATTCGGTTGACTTTTTAGGGATCACCGAGTCGGATCTTCTAGCGTTGACAATCCATGGATGCTTAAGCAACTTTCGGGCGGATACACGTAGGTTGGGGTCTTTCTGGAAGCACTGTATTAAGAAATCTTTCACTGCCTGGAATTCTATCAGTAATAGAGCAATAAGATAACGCGATGCTGTAACCTCACCGGAGAGGCCCCTTGCGGAAGCGGAGGATGGTCGTCATTGACAATCCGGAAAAGAGCCGGCATGGGCTGCAGGCTATAGTAAGGGGGCTTCCCTTCAAGCAGTTCAATGACAGTACATCCAAGACTCCATATATCCGACGCCGTTGTTGCGCCCGAGAGTTCGATGACTTCCGGCGCCATCCAATACGGAGTACCAACAACACTTGATTCGCTTAGCCCGGTCGTCCGACTGGCTACACCAAAGTCTGCGAGCTTGACAAGACCCTCTTTGGTAGTGAGTATATTTGCGCCTTTAATGTCTCTGTGTATGACACCCTGATCGTGGAGATAAAGGAGGCCGTGGAGAACTTGAGACATGTAAACTCCAACTAGAGTCTCAGGAAAGCGGCCAAAGTTTTTGGCAATAGAGTGCAACGAGCCATTCTCGCAATATCTGAATCGTTAGCTGGGATACTCTTCCTTCCTTGACAGGAACCGGACGTACTCGAGAATAATGTTTAGAGTTTCGGCTGACTTGACGAACCCGTGGTACTTCACAATGTTCGGATGCTGTGATTGAGTTAGCCAGTGGTTTGAATCCAGAGATTACCGTCCTCTGAGTTGGTATCATACATCGAGGTTCTTCAGGAGATCAATCTCCAGCTGTAGCATGCACGGTCAACACGTGGTTTGGATGCGGTAGGAAGCATCGTACCATGATAACACGCAATTCACTCTTTGGAAGGTCAGCAAGTTTGATTTGCTTGACAGCGACCGTCTCCCCTGTATTCCAGTTGAGCGCCCTATATACAGACCCAAAAGCGCCTCGACCCAAGCAGTCACCCAATTGCTACAGGGATCACAGTCAGTTTCGACCAACAGTGCAATAACCCAGGGACCTAGCATACATAGTCCTTGAGTTCCGCAACATCCTTTGCCGAAGTCTTCCCTAGGCGCTCATCCTTTGGGTTTTCTTCTCGTTTTGACGGACCAGAACCGAGTCTAGTGAGCCGTGCTTTTGCGGGAGTGCCTGGCGTTCTGGAAGCCGGAGGAGGCCCATCGGGCCCCTCGTTGGATCGCGACACCATCACCGGTCAGCGCAAAGACAATTGTTGTGGAAGCCAATTTTATTATTTTTGATTCGCAGCACTGCTTTGGTCTGTATAATCTCGAGCGTGGACCGAAGGGAGGAAGGAAGGGCAGGCGCCGGGGAGTCGATCGGACAGCTCATATCAGCACAGACTACACAGAGAAGTATATCATTAGTTATCCTCCGTAAAGCGACGGTGGAAAAAGGAAAAGTATAGAGTCAACCCGACCAAGAGGTTTATATTCTGCAGGAGATAGACATTATTTTGTGGAGGGGGGCTATAGGAAGACGTACCGGAGGGATTCTTGTGCCTGCACTCACCAAGCTGCGCTGAGGGAAAACTGCGACAGGACACATGAGATCGGTAGCTGATCTCAGCTACTACTATATGAGCGTCGCGGACTCCCAAGGAGCAGGGAAAATAAATACATAGACAATACTGGTCCCTGGTGTCGTTCCTGCTGAGCTGAACTTAATGAAGAAAACAATCATCAGCGGATGTTTCGACTCTTTCTCCACACACCGGGCCACTAGGTACGTATTTTGAAGAATGACGCACTTCGGCTTCATGCGAGCTTCCAATGAAGGTTGTCAACCTTATCAGCTACATGGAATGGAATATAGAATACTCGCTAAGTGGAGTAATGCAGTCTAAGATAATTGGTTTAGTATAAAATTGACAAAGCAAAAGAGTGGTGCATTTATATTTATAGTATATAGCCATCCATCCAACTTTATACAATCACCCGGGGTCCGCCTAATAGTCATGGGGCGCATAATCATAAATTCTGGCTTAAGCTCAGATAGACTTGAGAAAATCATCTTACCCTCATGATCGCTTTTCGCGCTGCTCCGGACACAATTGCTTCGCTTCTCGGAGAAGACGTAGTACATCTGAGACGAGGTACAGGCTCCCTGCGATGACCAATGGGCCGCCGTTGGCCCTTTTACAAGCCCATTCGATGGCACCGAGAATGTCCAATTCAAATGCTTCCACTTCCCCCACGTCGTGGATGTCTCGAACACACAAAGCCAGTTCTTCGGTATCAGCAGCTTTGACCCAAGGCATCCCATCAACTGGGCCAAAGCTCGTCGTTGCGACATTATCGCCAGGCTTAATGATGGAATGAAATAACGGCCGGATGTTTTTCCCATGTGAGGCCGCAATCACCCAAGTGACATTTTGTCTGGACAGCCGAAGTTTGCGGTCAACGTATTCTTCAAGAACTTCAGCTGACTGAGTATTGTGGGCGCCATCCAGCAGCACAGGCTCTGTGCGCGCAGTAAGAGGTTCCAAAACAATAGTCTGAAGGCGACCTGGCCAGTGGACAGACGAGAGATGCGGAATCAAAGTGTCAACATCGAGTCCGGGGCGGAGTTGGGGTTGGGCGGCCTTCAAAGCAGCCGCCGCACACGACATATTCGCTTTCTGATGGGTCTGCAAATCAAGTCGCTGAAATAGATTTCCAAGTGAGGGTAATTGGCTATCTGGGAGATCCGGGTGGACGATGGCGGCGTTCAGATCCAGATCCCTTATGCGCGCCTCGATGACCCCGACCGCCTCCGCACAGTTGGTACCGTCAACCACGCAAGTGACCCCAGGTTTCAGTATTCCAGCCTTTTCTTGAGCAATCTGTTCAATGGTACTTCCCAGAAAAGATTGGTGATCCAGGCCAATCTTCGCGATCACCGAAACCAGGACATTATTCAGGACGTTTGTAGCATCCAAGCGACCACCCATGCCCACCTCAACCACACCAACCTCGACCTGCTCATGATTAAATATCTCAAAGGCTATTGCTGTCAATAGCTCGAATTCGCTCGCCCCGATGCCTAATATCCGGTCTCGTAGCTTAACCTTCTCCTCGATCTGTCGGAACAGAGATTCCTGGACGACTCGCTCATCGATAGTTATGCAATCCCAGCGATCGATCAGATGAGGAGATGTGAAACGACCGCAACGAACTCCTCCAGATTGCAGAAGATGGGATAAATATGCGCTTATCGAGCCCTTGCCATTTGTGCCCGCGATGTGAATGGCCTTCCAGGACAGCGGGGTCTGCTGAAGAAGACGGGATATTCGGCTGAGACCGAGCTCAATCATTCCTCCGGGTATTTAACTTTCGCGATGGAGCTTGAAGCCAACCTTCATTATCAGCGGAAGGGGAATCAGGTTGAGTTTGACCGCTTTGACCGCTGGGAGGTTGTTGTGGAATAGGCACGTACTCATTATTTTCGTGAGCATTATTCTTAGGTAGCGTGTTAACCCGCAATCACGCAGTAGCTTATCGATTGCGGGCGGAGCGATAAGGGATTGGCGCCTGAGGCGACTATAAAAATACGTAGTGCGCGATCAGGTAGGACCACACAATATCCATCCATCCACCATCGATATTCCGGAGCAGAGTTTGAATTGTAAAGATTGAATCAAAATTGACTCCTGGGATAACAAAGAAACTCGGTCGTCATCACATACCTGACCTACAGGGCAGACCGTCGCTTCAAGAGAACTGAACTCTCTTGGCATCAGCTGGCGGCTGGATGGTTGAGTTGCGCCACGCGGCCACAAAGAAACCCAGCCTCGTCCGAGCACGGCCGCAAGCCTCAAAGGGGTCACGCTATCCGCCTCCGCTTTTTACCTTTACAAGCAAAATCAAATCTCGCCGCTTGTCCATCAACACATGTTTGTCGCTATCCGCTTCCCCATCGTCGCGTCCTTTGTTACGCCTATCACATTCATTCTCTCATGATTCCGAGAGCGGCGCTTTAACTCCAAATTATATTTCGCTGTGTTTAGAGTGGAAATTCGTAATTTTCCCGACGATGGGTATTCCGTGAGTTTGTCGCCGTTCTCCCCTAAGTTTCGGGTCGCCGAGGTCCCGCGCTACTCAGTGCCTTGCGGTGCGCTGGGAATAATTGACCTGACTGACGGTCTGTAGTATGTACCGTGAGCCATCCTCAACTGAGGCCACCCGAAACAACACCAAAGATCCATGTGCTGCCGCACGGTCTGCGATTCGACGTCAGGCCGCGGTCCGCCGTGCGTCGCGTTATGGCAGCTCTGCTTTGCGCAGCGCAACGCTGCGCTCACCGTTTCCCCGTCCCATAATGGACGAGATAGAGCGAGGCGCTCATGGCTTGTCGCGTCATTCGCGCTCACCTGTTCCGATTCCAGTTCAGAGTGGGGACCCGTTCGATCTCGACAATAGTTTGGCAGACAACAGTCGACGCGAAGCCGGACTGCGAATTCTCGGTGATGCGCTTCGTCATAGCCGCCCAGGTCCGCGGTTGGGTCTACCGCGATTCTCGGATCTCCCCGACATACACTCCCACTCATCATCAGCGGGTGACGCAGACCGCCGGGCAGGACAGCCGGAACAACTTCCCTTTACTCCACGGTTTGCACCTGCTATTGGATACCACAGGGCATCTACACCTCTTGCAGGTGCTGACGTTCGCTCCTCGCCTCTGCCGCGACAAGATACCCCTAGCGGTGATGTTCAGGCCGGGACATACATACCGTTACTACGTCGGGTTGGCCAGCGCTCTATTAACGATGCGAACTTAGCGAACCGTGAACCACTTGTCGACGGCTTGGGAGATCGTCAAAGGAGCGTCGACCTGGAGGATGACCATGCTAATGACGCATGGGAGACCCTTCTGACAACGATAACTCCTGACGCCAATCTTCCCAGCGCCGACTCTTCTTTCACTTCTGCTTCCGTTTCTGGAACGAATAGCTCTCGAAGTCTAACAAGCTCCGCGACATCAGCTGAAAATCTCCAAAGCTTTCAAAACTATTTGCGCGGCTTTATTCCTCCACTACAGATGACACTTGATCCGACACTTGATTCCTACCAGGGTTACCCAAACCCTTGTGACTACTCAAGCTCTACTGATTCAGATACCGAGTCAGATGGGGAAATTACTCAGCAATCGTTATTCCGGCGCTATCGACGCCGTATGCGCCAGGTCGAGTCTATGCGGCGCTCGCATAATCTTCAGTCTGTCCAGTCGGCTATAAACAACCCCCCCGCTATTCCCACGATCTCCTTCGCATTCTCAGACTCATCAGACTCGGATTTGAATCATATGCAAGCCATTTTGGATCGGCTTGCCCGTCGAGAAGATATTCCTGATGACTGGTGGGCGGCAGCTGGTCTGTCGCGCTCTATCGACCAGAGAGCAGGAGCAGAATAACTCTTACGTTCCGGATGGCTCGGCTAGGCAGATGTGAACGTATTATTTTCTTCTCTTTCTTGTTTTAATTATGCAGTTTACCCATATTCTCAGGAAGGGCTTCGATTTGCGCGGATATTAGCGAGAAGGATATGACTGCGGCGTTCTGTGGAGTTAGATTTGTCCTTTGACAGTTACTGTGCCAGAGACTCGATTTTTACGCGCTCTGTTTGGTTTCGTTGTATCTATATTTTATGGACTTCTATTGTGGAGTTGAGATTCGGCAGGGCGGACCCAAAATCGTCTCGCGGATGACCAGACTACAAAAAGAAGACATCATTTGCTATACCGTGGATAATTGGCCTTCAAAACCAGCCATTCGAGCACTTTTTTTACGAAGGGGATGATATCAACTCGGATGGCCTCAGGGCGTCTAAGTCCCCTGTGACGTAGATGAAACTCAATTCCACAGGCACATTCTTTTCTGTCTCTAGACAATAAGGCACTTTAAGGAGTATTTGAGTAGAATAGGACCTAGTAGTCTAGGAAGGGCGCTAATCATTTTACCCAAGCGATAACATCCATCCTTTCAGCCTGGCACCTCTTGAAGATTGACTGACTATCGCTGATAGCTTGTTTGATTCCGGGTGAGTTGCTATCATCGAGCTAAGTGTAGAATTGACGCCGAAAACATAGGATCCGTGTCGAGTCAGGTCCAGCCTAGGTGGTACGTCCATACTATCATTTCGGGTCTTAGAGCTTCATTATCCCCAAATCGCAGCAGGTAAACTGGAAGTTGCGGGCGTGAACCTTAGAGAAGCAACTGTAGGGCCATCCTTCCCACTACCTACTGGGCACGGAGCTCATCGCTCCAGACCCGGCGCGTACCCCACTCTGACGACAGTCCCCGCCTGCCGCAAATGCGATTATTATTTATCTCAATAGCTTCCTTTTATCGCCGCCGTTGGAAATATGCCTTTTCACGGAAGCCCTCTACACCTGTTATGCACTAAGATATTAGATTAATTGCCAGTTCGTATGTCGAGGAGGGACACTATACCTACTGCCTTGTCCTTATCGTCCTGTATGTCTACATTATCCCGAGCTCCTCGCATGACTGAGTCCTTGGATATCTGTCGCTGAACTCATAATCCGCCGTTCATTCATACTACTATTCAATATATATCGGTCATGGAGTCGCAAGTAGCGAGGCTAGTCGATAAAGTCTGGGGTGAGGCTTGTGCTCTGTTTTTCTATTGTTCCTGAAGCAAAACCGCTGACTTACCTGGATTGCCTAGATAAATTCCAAAAGACGCCTGAAAATGCCCGTTACATGATTGCAGTCAGCGGCATTCCCGGCTCCGGAAAGACAGAGCTTGCTATAAATATGGCTCAGCGGATCAACCAAATATATGGTGAACAGAACGAAGGGCTAATTGCCGCTGCTATCCCCATGGATGGCTACCACCTCACACGGGCACAGCTGGCCGAGATGCCCGACCCCGAGTACGCAGCAGCACGAAGAGGCGCAGCGTTTACATTTGACGGGGAGAAGTTCTTACAGCTTGTGCGTGCGCTCCGCGAACCTTTAACGCCGACCTCGAAGGTACTACATGCACCCAGCTTCGACCACGCGGTTAAGGATCCTGTGGACAATGATATCCCCATTGCACCCACGCGACGGGTAATCTTCTTCGAGGGAAACTATCTCAGTCTGAATAAGGAGCCATGGAGCTCGGCGGCGAAGTTGATGGATGAGCTCTGGTTTGTCCATGTTGATTTTGATATTGCTCGGCAACGGTTGATTAGGCGGCACGTTAAGGCGGGAATTGCGAAGGACGAAGCGGAGGCTGAGAAACGGGCGAATGAGAACGACTTGGTGAATGGAAGGGAGATTTTGGATTGTAGGCTGGAGGTGCAGGAGGTTATTTCGAGTTGTTATGACCCTGGGTGGGAGGTTCCGTGACATGCGTGACCCCATAATTTGCATTATATGACTGATGATCACATTATTGGCGAGAGAAGTATTGATACCAGGCATCTTCTCATGGGACCAGGTAATACCTTATCTATCCATCCCTCACGCAGTTTCAAGGTTGGGAAGTCTGTTGTTCTTGCAGGTGGAGGTCACATTCAATCCGACCCGACCGCACTTCGGCCTCCCCTATCTAGAATCGTCACTAGATCGGGCTATATTTAGTTTGCTACCCTGAAGACAGCCGCAGGCTTGAATAACACTACTAAAAATACCACTTTCGCTGTCTCGGCCAAATATCAGAATTGTAGCTTGCGGCACTCTATCGAGTTACAGTATCTACCTGCCGAATGCTATGCTGTTTGCTTTGGGCTTTTCCTCCAACTCCGAAGGATGGGTGTTATCTCTTTGTAGGTAACTTTGGGCTATGCCAAGGGGCCGAGTGACAACCATTTTCCGTCCATTATTATCATGGCAAGAAAGCCATTCCTGAAGATTAAACCGGTCCGGAGACCTGAATAATGCCCTATCGGGGTTACTGACTGTTCCGTAAGGCGCCTAACAGTCCCAAGCCGAGGGAAATTGGATGACGGCCAGGAGTCAGGGACGGAGGGATCGGCAGGGCAGTTACCCGATGAGATGAAACAACCCTCTGCTGGCCCGGCCTGGTCGTGGGCCGTCCCTACAATTCCTTAAGGCTGTTATTATTTCTCCAACATCGCTTGCTCTTGTTTGCTTCAAGATCCCATCTTCGTCTTTCCTTCGATTTGTCTGTCGCTCTTTTACAGACTCTTTCTTTCGTTTATTATAAGCAAACAGTCTTTACCAATAAATTCAGTCACTCCTTCAGTACAAATAACTACGTGCGGCGGGTCCCATCGATTCCCCTGAACCAAGTCCATCCTGATCTCACACTCCCATCTCTCTGTACACAACGCCACAATGCTTTTCACAAAGTCCACTCTGGTTATCGCTCTTTTTGCTCTCGGCAAGGTTGTCGCTGCTGCAGGCACCGGTACTCCGGCGTGTTTGCTTCACGTTGTCGGGTACGTTGACCACCGAGCCTGCAAATCAATATGATGAGTTACCGGACTTTTACTAAAAACACTGTTTGAATAGTCCCGAGAACCCTGGAAACCTCAAGGGGATTTGCAAGACCAACGCCGACGAGATCCAATCCTCCATCAGAGACCTCTGCGACGATGAAACCCAAGCTGCCTTGAAGTATTACGCCAACGTTTGCAAGGATGGTGGTTTCAAAGTTGGTTCGTTATTCTTCTCCTATACAAGCTTATGTGGTGCATAGCTAAGCCATCATTAGATATCACATCGACCTCCACTTCCACCTCCACTTCCACCTCAGCATCGTCGACCACTACTTCAGACTCCAATTCTAGCACTACATCCGGCGACGCGGAGCCTACTGACGGTGCTGACTCCAGCTCCGGCTCTCCTACCAACGCCGACTCTGCTTTGACCACTGACAGCGCCGAAGACCCTGCTGGAACCAATGGCGCCTCCTCTGACAAGCCAGCGTCTGCCGCTGCATTTGCTGCCATTGTTTTCCTTGGTTTCGCAGCTACCCTTTAAGGGCGCCTTGGACGGCTGTATTATATTGGGCACGTAGAAATATCTCCGGACATACTCTCAAAGTGGATTTTGCAATGCATCTATCGTTGCTTTCCTCTAGTACTGATTGTTGATCGCAAAGTTCCGAAAACACGTTCCTTCGCATTCTGTCTATGGTCGAAATAGCACATATTAGAGGAAGTGATATGATTCAGAGCCTTCGTCGGTGACGATCTATAAACAAATCTGGGCCCTGTCTGCCCAATATCATCACAGTAATCAAAGAGGCTTCGGGGGAAATAACCTGACCACCTGCATGGGCAGTGCGGGCATCCCCACTGCAGGCACCTTAGGTTGGTAGGTACCTTAGTAATATTGAGACATTACCTAACGCGGTCGTGAATAGTCACATGACCATGCCTAGCGCGTTAGGAAATCCGCGCCGCGTCGATTGATAATGGGACGCGTGAGCTCGGATCGCAATCGAATTAAATCCTCCACATCCCACCTCTTTTCTCTCTCAACTCATCCTGCACCTGAAACATTATTCTCTCTGGAAGGGAATAAGGTACACTTGCTAGTTTTTCATTTAACAACTTGAATCTGCTTGAGAAATAGCCTTATTGTTATACCCTCCTTGTCCCCTAACCGATTGATTTCGCGTACTCGGGTCACGTCCCGTTCCCTCTCACAATGTTTGTCTACAAGCGAGGTACGCATCATAAGTTTGCTTCGCCCTTCTAAAAAGCTTCCCTCTGTTTAACTCTGATTTGGAGGTGTTGCTGCCGCATCTTAATTGAAACTTGGCCACATTGCCACTCCGTGTCCGGGCTCTACTAATGCATCAAATTTTTTTCTAGATGGACGCAAAGAACGCGTGCAGTTCGACAAGATCACGGCCCGCGTCTCAAGACTGTGCTATGGCCTTGACCCTGAGCACGTCGATGCGGCTGCTATCACTCAGAAAGTCATCTCTGGTGTCTACCAAGGAGTGACTACAGTTGAACTGGACAATTTGGTAAGATTGTTGAATGCTCCTTCAGGTGTACCGTGCTGATTCCATCTTTTAAGGCTGCTGAGACTGCTGCGTACATGACCGTCACTCACCCAGATTATGCCATCCTCGCCGCTCGTATCGCCGTATCGAACCTTCACAAGCAAACGAAGAAACAATTCTCCCTAGTAATATCAGATCTCTACCACTATGTGAACCCCAAGAATAGGAAGCCAGCGCCAATGATCTCGAAAGAAATGTACGAAATAGTCATGAAACATGCAGATGAGCTCAACTCAGCTATTGTATACGACCGAGACTTCAACTACAACTTCTTCGGATTCAAGACTCTCGAGCGGTCTTATCTTCTGCGTCTTGATGGAAAAGTCGCCGAGCGTCCTCAGCACTTGCTGATGCGTGTTTCCGTTGGAATCCATGGCGACGATATCGAGAGGGCGATCGAGACATACAATCTGATGTCCCAAAAATACTTCACACACGCCTCACCAACGCTCTTCAACGCGGGTACTCCTCAGCCTCAGCTTGCTTCTTGTTT
This sequence comes from Aspergillus egyptiacus, assembly GCA_025688805.1. Lineage (NCBI taxonomy): Eukaryota > Fungi > Ascomycota > Eurotiomycetes > Eurotiales > Aspergillaceae > Aspergillus > Aspergillus egyptiacus. The sequence goes on from MU628627.1 coordinate 22,070, forward strand.
CTTGGTCGACATGAAAGAAGACAGCATTGAGGGTATCTACGACACACTGAAGACGTGTGCCATGATCTCCAAGACTGCTGGTGGTATTGGACTAAACGTCCACCGCATCCGCGCTACTGGCTCCTATATTGGCGGTACCAACGGAACTTCCAACGGTCTTGTTCCTATGCTCCGGGTGTTCAACAACACCGCCAGATACGTTGACCAAGGAGGCAACAAGCGTCCCGGTGCCTTTGCTATCTACCTTGAACCGTGGCACGCTGATGTCTTCGAGTTCTTGGATCTCCGCAAGAACCATGGAAAGGAGGAAGTGCGTGCCCGTGACCTATTCTTCGCTCTCTGGACTCCCGACCTGTTCATGAAGCGTGTTGAGTCAAACGGTGAATGGACCCTGTTCTGCCCCAACGAGGCTCCTGGCCTAGCAGATGTCTATGGTGACGAATTCGAGGCTCTCTACGAGCAGTATGAGAAAGAGGGCAGAGGTCGCCGAACCGTCAAGGCCCAGAAGCTCTGGTATGCTATCTTGGAAGCCCAGACCGAGACCGGAAACCCCTTCATGCTTTACAAGGATGCCTGCAACAAGAAGAGCAACCAGAAAAACCTTGGAACCATCCGCAGCTCCAACCTCTGCACAGAAATAATCGAGTACAGTGCGCCCGACGAGGTCGCTGTTTGCAACTTGGCTTCCCTTGCCCTTCCCACATTCGTTGACGCGGCGCGCGGTGAATATGACTTTGGCAAGTTGCACGAAGTTGTTCAGGTTTTAGTTCGCAACCTTAACAAGATCATTGACATCAATTACTACCCGGTGCCCGAGGCCCGAAAGAGCAACTTCCGTCACCGTCCCATCGCTCTTGGTGTCAACGGTTTGGCTGACGCATTCCTCGCGCTGCGTTTGCCTTTCGATTCCGCGGAAGCTAAGCAGCTGAACATTCAGATCTTTGAAACCATCTACCACGCAGCGTTGACTGCGTCTTCGGATTTGGCCAAGGAACAAGGCCCCTATGAGACATACGAAGGCTCCCCAGTTTCGCAGGGTATCCTGCAGTACGACATGTGGGACCGCACTCCTACGGATCTGTGGGATTGGGATTCCCTCAAGGCCAAGATTGCACAGACTGGTGTGCGCAACAGTCTCCTGGTCGCGCCTATGCCTACTGCCAGTACCAGTCAGATCTTGGGTTTCAATGAGTGCTTTGAGCCTTACACTTCGAATATCTACTCGCGTCGTGTTCTCGCTGGCGAGTTCCAGGTTGTCAACCCTTGGTTGCTCAAGGATCTTGTGGACCTCGGGCTATGGTCCGACATCATGAAGAACCGCATCATCGCCGAAGGTGGTTCCGTGCAAAACATCCCCAATATCCCTGAAGATATTAAAGCTCTTTACAAGACGGTGTGGGAAATCTCCCAAAGACGCATCCTAGAGATGGCTGCAGACCGTGGCGCGTACATTGATCAGTCGCAGTCTCTCAACATCCATCTCAAGGAGCCCACCATGGGTAAGATCACTAGCATGCACTTTGCTGGTTGGAAGATGGGCTTGAAGACCGGCATGTACTATCTGCGCACTATGGCTGCCTCTGCCCCTATCCAGTTCACTGTCGATCAAGAACAACTCAAGGTTGCTGACACCAATGTCGCACGTGCCAACGTCTCGCTCAAGAAGAGAGCGGGTGGTGTGGCGTCCAGTGCATACTCAGCGGTTCCGCGTGCTCCCATTGCCCAGGCGAACGGGAACAAGGAGGATACCCCCGCGGTATCTCGCGAGCTCGATGCTACCGGAGAGGACAAGGAAGACGGCGAGGAGAAGAAGGATGGGGAGCCCAGCGAGGCCGACATCTACTCACAGAAGGTTCTTCAATGCAGCATTGAGAACAAGGAGGCTTGCCTTATGTGCCAGGGCTAGATGGTTGCCTTTCATGCTGTGGGAAGGTGTTTTACGTTAATATTGGGCTTGTTTGTATTTATATCACGATTCGATGGATCTTGTCTCTTTTTTCTTTTTCTTTTCTTTGATATCTTGCGATATGACATTGATGGTATTTTCAAGCCAGGCATATTATTTACTATATCTTCAAAACTTGCCTGGGCGGTTTTCTCATGTCTGATGGTTTACGGCTTTACATGTCTTAGGTAGAAATTGAATGGAATTCATAGGAGAAAGAAGTATTTCGTTCTGGACTGTCGAGGAGCCGGAGCTGATGGCACGAAGTCTTAACCATTGGGCAAGCGTCTCATGAGGATGGGGATGGATGGCAGTCAACAGGAATCGGGTGTTCTGCCTCTGTTGCGATTGTGCTTTCGGAGGAGAGAGTGTTCTGCAGGAGGGTATGACCAGCTGACGTCAACACCGTACATCTGACATATATTCAATCTGAGTGATCGAAACAGAATCTTGTTAGTTTCTCCTGACAATATTGCATGGATCCTGGATTGCGTAGTTGAATTTTCCTTGATTCTCCGCCAGTACTCCGTACAGCTGACCTGGACATCCTCCCAGGGTAAGACAGTCAGGGCTCAAAGTCAAGAAGGCTCTTTGCAGTCTGAAACCTCACAAACCAATCCCCCGCCGAGGGGCTGGGTGCACGCGTGGGTGGTGGGTGGTGGCGCAAGCTGCTGGCCAGACTGTGCCCAGCAGAGAGGTTGAAAGCGATGGCGCATACCAATAGGCTAATTCCCAATTTCCCAGCGAATGGCAGAACGGCTGGTGGGCAGAAATTTCTGACTTTGCCCACGTCAGAGCAAGACTGGGTCAGGCACCGAGTTCTGGACTGCTGATCCCCCTGGCGTTACCAAATCGTATACGGAGTAAAATACCAAGAAACCCACTAACAAACCTTGAACTGTCCGATCATGAATCATGAGAAGATCCAGGCCTTGAAACAAACCTGAACCAGTCAGATTTTCTTCAATGTAGATAGCCCATTGGCAGTTTAAATCTCATCCGGACCTCCCGGCCCAAAAGCCTTCGGCTTTTTCTTTTCTTTTTCCCCGGTTTTGCCAATGGGGCCCGGACAGGTCAGAGATGATAATGAGATGGCATGGCAGCGTTATTAAACTTGGTTTCAGAGTACAAACATAGGCAGGGCCAACCATGGAAGCAGCAGCTAGTTGTTCCTGGATGGTGGCACTGGACCATGGTTTGTGGAGCGGGCCTGGGGGGGCGGCTCAGATTGGGAGATCCACGGGTTTTTAGGTTCTGTATTGCGATTACCGTTCACATCCTGACCAGCAATAAATAAGTAGGTACCGCTTTCGCCCACCCTTTCTCGGTCTTTCATCCCCAAGCCTCTTGTTGACCAGCGTCTGCCACTCTCTCACTGCATTTCTGCAGCCTTCGCTCCTTCAACACCACACTCCTTCGATAGCCGTTGTTGACGACCTGCTGTGCAGTCGTTACTTCAACCCCACCTTCTTTCCAAGATTGCTTGCGACCTGGGCGTTTGTCTGTCTCTCTGTTCACATCTCTGCATATACAACACAAAAAGGACATATCTCGATCATCAGTAGCCATGGCTCCGATTGCTAAGACTCTCGCCATCGCTGCCACTGCCTTTGCCGCTCTGGGAGCTGCTGCCCCTGGCCATGGCCACAAGCATCACCACAAGCGCGACGAGGTCACCGTGTGGGAGACGGTGACCACCGTGGTCTGGACCACCATAGACATTACCACTACCGTCCAGCCCGGCCAGCCGGCTCCTCCCAGCACCATCATTGAGGAGACTGTGGACGAGGCGACCGCGCCTCCTCAGCCCGCGCCCGAGCCGGAGACCACTACGACGACGACGACTACCACGTCCACTTCCACCAGCACCACCACGAGCAACCTGAAAAAGTCCACCTCGACCATCGAGCCGGAACCGTCCGTCGAGACCCCAGAAGTGCAGAATGTCCAACCTACCCTTCCCATCTCCCTCCCCACCGTCTCCGTGCCCACCGAGATCCCCGTCCCTACGGTCCCTTCGATCCCTTCAGTCGTTCCCGAGCCGGAGGAGCCCGAGCCCGAGACTCCTAATACAAACCCCGCCCCTCCGAGCTCTGGCTCCGGTTCGGGCCCCTGCTCGGCCGGCTCACCTTGCATGGGTCAGGTCACCTTCTACGACACTGCCACTTCTATGAGCGCCCCTAGCAGCTGCGGCTTTACCAACGACGGCACCGCCGAGAATGTCATCGCTCTTCCCGTTGGTATCATGAAAGACAGCGACTGCGGACGGACCGTCACTGTCAAGTACGGCGGCAAGACTGTGAAGGGCACCGTTGTCGACAAGTGCATGGGCTGCGACAACACCTCGATCGATCTGTCCCGCCACTTCTTCAGTCTGCTCGCCTCCTTTGCTGAGGGCAGACTCCATGGTGTCGAGTGGTGGTTGGACTAGATACCCACCCTTATCTGGGTCTTTTAACCTTCTTACATTCGTTATATCGTATTATTTAACGCTTCATATCTGCTGAAAGTCCCTTGAAACATTCATTACCATTCATGTTTATAGAAATTCGGTTGCTGCAACCTCAACCAACCAAGCGATTGTTTTACCTTTGAACCGAAAAAAAAAAAAAAGCAGACTGGAGAGGGATGGAGCTGGAATCCCGCAGGGACTTATGACGCTACGAATCAAGATGTTTTCGGTACTTCTGTGTCGTGTCCACTTCTTTGTAGTGGCTTCGGATGCTGTAAGTGATAACATGAGGATAGAGTGGCAGGGCATCTTTTCTAGCCAGAACGATCAGCAGGAAGTGATGGCGCAGCTGAGAATTAGGAGCAGGGGTCAGCAGATGGAGAGTCTCCTAATGTGATCTGGAACTGGTATTGCCCTGTAAAGTGGTGAGTTCCCGGACGGAGAGGTTCCAAGGGTCTGGTTCAAAGAAAGTCTAGATACGATCTGAACTGACCCTCCAGGGAGGGGGATATTACTTACCTATGTACTTTTGAACTCTGTTTTCCAACAACCACAGAGCAAGATTCCTGTAGACTATGTAGATAGTTAGTTTCTCGTACTACTGAATGCGCCGAGCAATTCGAACAAAGAATGCCGACCCACACGCCCCCGTTTTGTTTGCGGGCCTTCAACTAGTCTCTCTTCAAGTCTTAGCTTTAGGTATCTCTTTATTTCGAGTGTCTACCATGTTTAAGAACTGTGTCTTTCACCTCATCGTCTTTGTCGAGAGGTTGCTGGCCATGGACTTCCTCCAGGTTTCCCAAGTGAGCGATCTACAATGGAGGACCGCAGAGCCGGCGTCCTCGTGGTCTCTCTAATCTTCTTTGCTCTGGCTACCATCTTCATAGTTCTCCGGTTCGTCTCGCGCATCCTGATCGTTCGAAAGCTCGCGTTACACGACTATCTGATGTTTATTGCCTGGGTATGCATGCTTGTTAAATATTCCCTGCCGGTCTATCTACCCCAGCCTCCAGCTCGGTCACTAACGCGGTGCACTTCCAGCTTATCGACTTTGGATTTTCCTTCGCTCTTTTCTATGCCACCAGTAAAGGCCTTGGCCTCCACGACGCCGATATCCCCGTCGCTCACCAAGCTGAGCTCAGTCGCGCAAACTATGTCTTTACCGTGCTCTATGTGAGTGCTCCGCATTCCTCTGCTACACGAGTCCGCTCATGTTCGTTTCCCAGAATCCCGCCTTGATGGCTGTCAAATCCTCCGTCCTCGTATTCTACCTTACACTCACACAAGGCGAGAAGGTCTTCCGCTATGCAAACTATGCAACTTTGCTGGTGGTAAATGTTGCTGGTCTGGCCCTGACCTTTGCCAACATTTTCCAATGTCGGCCAGTTACAGTCGCCTTTGCTGCTTCGCTTCCTGCCAATGCGCATTGCACCGATATTTTGACACTATACCTATCCTCGTCGCCGGTCAATATCATCACCGATCTGGCCATTCTGGTTCTCCCTAATCCTATCCTTACTCGCATGCGCCTTCCTCGGAAACAGAAGATCATTCTTCTGGTCACTTTTAGCTTTGGTTTCTTTGTCGCCGTCGTTGATGTGGTTCGCGTTGTGTACATACAGGATGCTGCCACTTCCCGCGAGCTCGCGCTTCGCAAGGTTCACCTTCAAAACTCTGGAGGGATGGATTTCTCCTGTATGCATGAACCCTATCTTTGTTCTCTCATCATGCCAACCAAGCCCCTGTCAACTAACTTTCTTTTAAGGGTATGCATCACTTTCCTTCCTGTGGTCCGTGGTAGAAGTCAATGTCTCAATCATGTGTGCCTGTGTGCCGGGCCTGAAGCCGCTTGTTGCGCGATTTGTCCCCAAATTGCTCCGCGACACCGTGTGTCCCAGTACACAGTGTCGCAGTAAAAGTAACCCGGCTGACCCCCCACGATTTTCACCTCTACCAACCGCAGACGCCATTCTTACTGGGACGGCGGAACTGCCGGAAGTGAGGACAATTGCTACAGCTCTCCAGACCCAGACCGAAGCCAATACTACTACACCGACAAGCTCATCGGATCCGCAGAGTATCACATTCTTTGACTTTGTCAACATGAGGAAGCCGGCCAATATGCTGAGGTTAAGCAACAAGGAGTCCATTGCGCCTATCGCCATCACGACTATTCTTTTCTTTCTCCAGGGTTTCGGTTTCGGCTTTTTGGATATTCTCAATTACCAGTTCCAGTTGATTGTGCGACTTGACGGTTGGAGATCTATCGGCCTTCATTCTGTTTACTTTGGAGGATATTTGGTAGGGCCACCTCTGGCTGGGCGCACGGTGCTGAAACGCTGGGGGTTCAAGTCCACTTTCATCACGGGTCTCTGTGTTTACGCTTGTGGGGCGTTGGTCTTTTGGCCGTCCGCCGTGCTGACTTCTTATTCCGCGTACCTTGTATCCAATTTCATTGCTGGATGTGGACTTGCCATTCTCGAGACTGCGGCAAATCCATTCATCGCACTTTGCGGGCCAGCGGAATACTCTGAGATACGCTTGAACATTTCGCAGGGGGTTCAGGCCCTGGGGGCTCTCCTTTCGCCCGTGCTGGCCAAGAAAGTCCTATTCAAGAGCGTAACCTCTGTTTCGGCTTTGGTCGACGTGCAGTGGACTTACCTTGCGATCGCGCTCTTCGACGTCTTCCTAGCGGTGGCCTTCTACTATCTGCCCATCCCGGAAACTTCGGACGAGGATCTAGAGGAACTCGCCAACCGACGACAGGAAGACAACCGCGCTGCGCTTTTCGGTATTCCAATTGTCTGGGTGACTCTTGCCCTGGGCGTTTGGTCTCAATTTTTCTACATGGCGGGACAGGAATCCTTGTCTGTGAGCGTTGGTTATTTCATCATCGAAGCCTTTCCCAAACCAGACCACCGAGAATTTACCTACCAAAATATTGGCCGCTCCATGTTCGCCCTCGGCCGCTTCCTCGTCGCTTTTCTCCAATATTTCCTCAAACCCCGCTGGATTCTTCTCATCGCATACATCGGCATGATCGTCCTCACCGTTCTATGCATGACAACCACCGGACGCTTCGCCGTCACCATGTCCATGCTGCTCTTCCTCTTCGAGAGCGGCGCCTTCAGCATCATCTTCGCCATCTCCCTCCGCGGAACCGGCCGACACACCAGGACCGCCAGCTCTCTCCTCACCACCGCCGTCAGCGGCGCCTGCTTCTTGCCATTAGCCCGGTACGCCGTCGAGCGCGCAAGGAACAGCACCGTCGATTCCTTCGCCCTCCTCGCCGCCTTTTATGCCGCGGGCGCGCTTTTCCCTCTCTACCTGAATCTTGTCCCCGCGGCAAAGAAACAGGTCGATCCCGTGCCGGATGAGAACCTCCGTCTTGCGGGCCGCCGTCGCAGCTGGGGACCCTTGTTGAATGTCCTCCCGCGCGAGAAGGCGAACCCTTCCACCGGGGGCGTGTACTCCCGTCGAAGAAGTGTGCTGGACGGCCCTGACCTGCTTCCTACAATGGACTTGCCGGGCCCGAGTACCACTTCTAGGACGCTATCCGAGCCATGACATTTGGCTCTCGCGTGCGAAAGACATGCCTAGTGGTCAGTGTTTTCTTGCCGTATTACGTTATTTTCCAACTTCCAACTCTCCCTTTCTCTTTTTCTTTTTGTTTTCTTTTTCGTCTTAATATACCCTGATACCCCATGTCGCATTATGATGATAATGATAGCCACCGGCATCTCAGTGTTATATGTGTAATCAGCTTTGGGACTTTTAGGCGTTTTCGTGCAGCATACAAAAGTCATCGGCTAGATCGATACGTTTTTTACCTTTACCCATAGATATATATATTATATATAGCCATTACATATATATTTCCACCCACCTGGTTTGCCTAACTTGGACATCGGCGTCGGTCAGAGTTTTCAACTGAAAAGAGTAATAGCACACAAGACTACCTTAATAGGTTAAGGTATGGAGTATATGCGGATTGTATCCAAGGTAGCCTGTATATCTAGTAGAGCGACTGCTAGGCCCTGCCTCCAACGAGGGGGAATCGGAGTCTATACTGTCACCACCTTATACTCTACGGCTGCAAATGTCGCGTAGTGCAGGCAGGTATCTTGCAAAGCCACTACTGCTAGTAGGAGTAGTAACTAGGTATCCAAATAGCTTATACGTAGATACGAAACCCGTACCTGATACAGCTGTCCAGATACTGACAAGGTAACGCCATAGGGATATAACGGTTCACATCATTGTACATTGGTCAAACCCCTTAGCAACCAGCCACCCTCCTGCCCCTCACAAACAGATGCGCGATATTCCGATCATCCCCAGTCATGACAAATTTCTCAAACATTCTTCTTAGACTATCGCCTTCCTCTCTCGGCGTCATGGCGGACCCCAACCCCCTCGTAGTGGTAACCCAGACCGCATCGAACTCCTTGCCTATCTCAAAACTCCCAATGCGGGTTTCAAGATTTAGAACCCTCGCACCGCCCATCGTGGCCAGGTAGAAGACCTCCCCGATGCTTAATGCCTGTTCTTTACCGTCCGAGAGTACCTCCCGCGCATTCGATGCGATCATCGCCTGCCGCATGACAGAGAGCATGGAGGACGCCCACCCGCCGCCGCTGTCTGTCCCGAGTCCAACCTTGATATCCCGGCGGAGGAAGTCGCGTATGGGCGCGACCATGAAACCGCCGCCGACGGCCATGTTTGCGATGGGGCAGTGTGCGACGCCGCAGTTTAGTGCGGAGACGCGGTTCTTTTCGTGCTCGGTCATGATGGTGCAGTGCGCGAGGATGGAGCGGGCGTTTAGCAAGCCGTAGTGTTCGTATAGATCGGCCTCGCTCCCGTTGAACTGCGGGAAGAGGGCCCTCGTCGCGTCGATTTCCTGCTGCGCTTTGTTGAAGTGCGTTTGTACCGCTAGCGTCTTGTCGCGTTTAACGAGCTCCCCGAGACCCCCTAGGAGATCGGGTGTGCAGGAGATGGCGAATCGTGGCGTCACGACCGGCTTGATCAGCGCAGTGCCATTGGCATCGTCACACCCGGGTAAAGCCCGGATATGGGCAATACACTCCTCCGTCTCCTTTAGCGAGTCGTCCGCGCTCATCTCGCGGATAAACTCCGGCGCATTCCGATCCATATTACACTTCCCGACGAGCGCCCGCTGGCCCCGCTTATGGCAGATCTCCGCAAGGATCTTTGTAGCTTCCGCATGCCGGGAGCTGTAATAGCTCGCCGTCGTAATCCCCTGCCGCAGGAAGTCGGCCACCGTATCCTCGTAGATAGATTTGGCGTACCCTGTATCCGCGAACCGCGCTTCAATCGGGAAGGTCACCTCATTCAACCAATCCAGGATGTGTAGACCCTGTCCCAGTCCGCGCATGGGCCATTGTGGGGCGTGGTTGTGGGTGTCGACGAAGCCGGGGATTAGGAAATCGCCCGGCGGGAGATTGCGGATTTGAGCGTCTTCGGGGAGGAAATCGTCCGGGAGGTCGGTGGGCGAGTGGAACAGGGCGGTTATGATGCCGTTCGTGACGATTAGGGTGGCAGTTGGGAGGATCTCGAGGGTTGAGGGTGTTGGGGTGTGGATGAGGGGGCCGCGGAAGATGTGAGTTGCGCTGGAAGACATGACGTGCAGAGCTGGTCAATCTAAAGGTCCAGCAAAATTACAGCCCATAAGTGAGTGACGAGTGGGAGCGGAGTGCATGTTGAATCAGTCGTGGCTGCGCGGGGGGGGGTGAAAATGAGGGGAGGAGCTGGCTTATCGTTATCCTAGCCAGTCATCTCGGAAGATCTCCGGAGGGGAGAGATCCCTGTCTGATAAGCATCGAACGGTGAATAAGAACTAACGAATCGAGTCATTATCATTCTAGAAGGCCCAGGATGATTCCAATGTGCACTTAGTACTCCTGCCGATATAGCTACCAACATGACGCGGACGGTCGGGTTCCGGTCCCCACATCTCCATCTGGCATCCTTCGATTCACGTGACCAGCCACCAACTGTCTTTCGACTCCTTGAGGCTTTGCTTCGAGTCTCAAAGGAGCATGTGCCTTCAAGCCGAAGCCAAACGCTCTGCGGGCCTTGGGATTAAGGTATCTTGCAGCCCACCGCCGTCCGGGCCGTCGTTCGGACTTCGGACATACCCTTTCAGCTAAGCAGTTCTCCTCGTTAAGTCGATCTTCCGTAGACGGGAGCGGGGCGGCCTTTCCGCACAGCGGTCAAGACTCCCTTTATTCTTCACTTTTTCTTTTTTTCTTTTTCTTTTTCTTTTTTCTTTTTTTCCCTTTATTAACCGAGGTTGTAGGGCAAACGGCAGTGATGCTCTTCCTAGATGTTCCGCATCTATGGCGTGGCAGAATTACACACAATGATAATCAACAAGCGCGCCCAAATGATACCTGTCATAGATACTTGGATCGCTGGGCCACCAAACGATGCCACCACGCACCAGACACTCTTCCAGCCTAAAATGGGGATGTAACAACTGGCTTAACCACTGAATTTCCATTTTTTTCGATCTGAAAGTCCCTGAATAGGACCCTGTGGCGTAGGAAAGGGTCCACTACCCTGCATCAGGGATAATGAGCACTAACTATCAGGCTCCACTAGCAGTCGAAAAACGTGCAACGATGCGTTCTGCAGGGAAGCGTCACAGGGCGAGATGGATGTGACCCGTGAAGTCGAGCATTTCCTGGGAGTGAAACTACTGTTCACTTCCAATGGTTTGAAGAGCTGCTCTGATCAGCAGTGCTTCTAAAGCATAGCGGGAAGATAGTGCCTGATTACTTTCCGAAAGGCTTCCAGGGTCCATTGGTGAAGTCGCAGCTCCAGGGAGCTTTATCGAAGATTGATAGCGCGGGGATGTTGTTGACTTGTTCTGTGGCGGTGAGGACTGACTCGCTGAGAATGACGTGCCCAGAGAGCTCATCCTCATTCGTGTAGAGTTAGACAATTGGTTCCTTACTGTGGTGGACTCGATATCCATGCGGCACGGCGATCTAAAGGAACGCTCCACTTGGGCATCGATAGTATGGGACGGGAAGGAAGAAGCAGTGGATTTCGACAGCATATTATAGAGTAAGTGAACCCCAACCAAACGCAGATACGTCGGGGATAGCACAGGACAAACCACAGGCTACATTTAGATTCGCAGGCGCAGATTTATTCTACGGCCATATCCACACATTCTCTACATGTCGCTCGAATTTGAAGCAAAACAGAGATGTATAGTCTGGCTGGAGAGAACATTATCCTTTCGAAGATATAAAGGCCCAACTTCTGGGGTTTGGAAATGACTAGTTCAAGTTGCAGCAGTGATTGGCCCCGCCTAAGAGCGGATTTCTACTGGCCAATGAGAAAGTGAGGCCAATACAGTGTTGGTTTATGGAGAATTGATATAGAAAAAAGGCAGTCTGCTGCTGTAACACTTCAGAAACAGCTCGATTGGATACACGTTCCCCTTCACCATTTCAATCACGGCTACCTGCTCAGGTGCCTTTCTGATCTGAGAGGAAAAAAGGTCTTCTCATCTGCACTCCCTCCCATCCCCTTTTCCCGCATGTCTATGGTCTGTCGACAGCGCCATGGATTATGCACACGATGTATCCTGCCCTCTTCGCTATTTCGAGGTCTTAGACAGTCCCTACCCGCCTCAGGGGCTGGCAGTTGACCCTGTAAGTCTCTACTTAAGCGATTTTTTCTTTTCTTTTCTTTTTTTCTGAGCGGAAATTGACCCGTCAGGCCGGACGCTACAGCCTCACCGATAATGGCTGCCGCTGTCGACCCACCTCGCTGCCTTCTCCGCGGCTGCAAGATGTTCGCGCCTCCAGTCCGCCCTGGCCGTCTACAGGTTCGCAGCAGACTCCTCCAGAGAAGCAGCAACACATCAGAACCGAATCAGACTCGGGAGAGAGTATCACCTCGTGGCAGAGGCGCCAGAACTTGGCTGCACGCGGTGGTCTTCGCCGGTATCCGACTCGCAGGGTCAACCTGATCAAGGGAACTGTATTGAGCGTTGATTATCCGGTCCCAAGTGCGATTCTCAACTCGGTCGAGCCGCAGTATCGTGATGGCGATTCCAGTCCGGAGGAGTTTACTCATTTACGATGTATGTATGACCGGTGCTGCCGTGGATCTAGTGTTGATGCTAAGATTAGATGTACAGATACGGCGGCTACCTGTGATCCGGACGACTTTACCCTGCGCAATGGGTACAATCTCCGTACCTCGATGTACAATCGGTACACGGAACTGCTTATTGCGATTACGTACTACAATGAAGACAGAGTCCTTACGGCACGGACCCTCCACGGCGTGATGCAGAATGTCCGCGACATCGTCAATCTGAAGAGGACTCAGTTTTGGAATAAAGGAGGCCCCGCGTGGCAGAAGATCGTGGTGTGTCTGGTCTTCGACGGGATAAGTCCGTGCGACAAAGAGACCCTGGACGTCCTGGCCACGATTGGCGTCTACCAGGATGGAATCATGAAGCATGATATTGACGGCAAGGAGACGGTGGCCCATATTGTTCGCTCCCATGATCCCCTTATACCATGAATATCCAGCTTACTGTGACAGTTCGAATACACCACCCAGTTATCCGTCACCCCTGCACTACAACTAGTTCGCCCTCAGAGCGGCAATCCACAGAACCTGCCCCCCGTGCAAATGATCTTCTGCCTGAAGCAGAAAAACAGCAAGAAAATTAACTCCCACCGCTGGCTTTTCAACGCCTTCGGACGCCTGCTCAACCCGGAAATCTGCATCCTCATCGACGCAGGTACGAAACCGGGCCATAAATCCCTCCTCGCGCTCTGGGAAGCATTCTATAATAACAAGAACCTCGGTGGGGCATGCGGAGAGATCCATGCTCTACTCGGGCCGCGGTGGGAAAAGCTCGCGAATCCACTAGTCGCGGCGCAGAATTTCGAATACAAGATCTCGAATATCCTCGACAAACCGCTGGAGAGCATGTTCGGGTATGTGAGTGTCCTGCCGGGTGCGTTTTCGGCGTACCGCTACCGTGCAATCATGGGACGGCCGTTGGAACAGTACTTTCACGGCGACCATACGCTGTCCAAACGGCTGGGGAAGAAAGGGATTGAAGGGATGAATATCTTCAAGAAGAATATGTTCTTGGCGGAGGATAGGATTCTCTGCTTTGAACTTGTAGCCAAGGCTGGATCGAAATGGACGTTGACCTATGTGAAGGCTTCGAAGGGAGAGACTGATGTGCCAGAGGGTAGGGCTCTATTACTATTTAACATGATGATAATTGGGGTACTGACAGTGTTAGCACCGGCGGAGTTCCTCAGCCAGAGACGCAGATGGCTGAATGGCTCCTTCGCGGCCAGTTTATATTCGGTCATGCACTTTGCTCGTATCTACAAGAGCGGGCACAACATCATCCGGCTGATCTGCTTGCATGTGCAGCTGTTATACAACATTGTCCAGCTAATCATGACCTGGTTCTCACTCGGTAAGCTATTCCTCTAAGAAACCCCTCGAGACTTAGCTAACCGACCAGCGTCATATTGGTTGACCTCTTCCGTGATCATGGACATCGTCGGCACCCCCAGCGCAACGAACAAAAACAAAGGCTGGCCGATGGGCAACGACGTCACGCCTATTTTCAACAACGTCGTCAAAATCATCTATCTCATTGTCCTCATGCACCAGTTCTTTCTCGCCCTCGGAAACAGACCAAAAGGGTATCTATCACCCCCTCTCGGTTCCCCACCCCGCCAAAAGACTTTCTTTCCATCGCTTATCACTACAAAAGCCAAGCTAACAAAAGATCAGGTCTCAATTCGCCTATATCATCGCCTTCCTGTACTTCTCCCTCGTACAGGTCTACATCCTCATCCTCTCCTTCTACCTCGTAGCCCAAGCCTTCACAGGCGGCAACATCGACCTAAACTTCGACGACGGCGCTCGCGGCTTCGTCGCCTCCTTCTTCACCTCAACCACAGGCCTCGTCCTAATCGCCCTGGTCTGCACCTACGGCACCTATTTCATCGGCAGCATCATCTACTGCGACCCGTGGCACCTCCTGACCTCCGCCTGGGCCTACTTCATGGGCATGTCGTCGACGATCAACGTGCTGAACGTCTACGCCTTCTGCAACTGGCACGACGTCTCCTGGGGCACGAAGGGTTCCGACGACTCCTCGTCACTGCCCTCAGCGCAGACGAAGCGCTCCGACGGCACGAAGAACAACTTCGTCGAGGAGGTCGACATGCCGCAGGCGGATATCGACACCGAGTTTGAACTTACCGTTCGCCGGGCGCTGGCGGAGTGGAAGGAGCCCGAGGAGAAGAAGGCCGTCTCACTGGATGATTCGTATAGAACCTTCCGCACGAATCTGGTCCTGCTGTGGGCGTTGAGTAATTCACTGGTCGTCGTGCTTATTACGAATGCCGGCGTGAGCACGCTATGTCTGACGGTATGTATCCCACCCCCTGCCCCCCCGTCTCAAAAGTCAAGACCTGCAGTAAGCTGACCTAGGAATTAAAACAAAAAAGACAACATCGACAGTCCGCACAGTGTGGTATTTCAAGGTAATTCTCCTGACGACCTCCGCACTCTCGGTCTTCCGCTTCCTGGGGGCGCTATACTTCCTGGCGAAGACGGGCGTGTTGTGTTGTTTCGTTAGGCGGTGATTTTTTTATTATTTTCATCATCTTACTTACTCTTGAATCTATCTGATCTGAGCAGTAGCTGCTTCCCCCCCTTTTTGCTCTATCTGAATCGTGTACAATAGTATTCAGCCTACGCCGGAGGGTACTACTACGGATTGTCTATACGTGCCCTAAATTCCAACTGCCATGCTCCCTCCCACGGTCAGTCCAGGCCCTATTCGCGAAGCGTACCGTACTTGTAGGCTCCAGTTCGGGGTTCCCTAGAGATTGACTCCAACATGGTGATTCCCCGTCTCTCATCCTACTAGCTACGGCCGGGGCTCTACTGGACTTATCGAATCCGATCTGTCTTCACCAGTGCCACTTGTTCTATTCCCAGAAGATATGGAGTCCGCCCATCCATCATCCGTTTTCGTTCTTTGTCTGGGAAAGTAACTATGATATTTCTCTAAGCATGGGGGGAATACTGAGTACTAAAGAATATACCTCCGGCCCCCCCCTCCTGCGCAACACCAAGAATGGACACTATGATTGTGCACTAATGAATATCCACTGAGACATAGAACAGAACCCTAAACCAAAACTTTGATAACAACAATAATAAAGTAATCTAAAACATCCCCTCCATATCCAAATCCAAAAACTCCGGGTTCATCTCCGCCGCATTCAAAACATCATCTATACTCTGATCCATCCCGCTCCCCCCAATCCCCAACCCACGCATACCCCCCATTTCCTGCCCATTGTTCATATCCATCCCCACCGCAGCCGCAGCATTGTCCATAATCTGGTTGAGGTTCGCCTGCTGGTTCGTATCACCTCCGGATCCCTCGATGTTCATCCCGCCCTGGGTGTCAGCAAGCTGTTGCTGCATGTCCTGGATGATATTGTTCATGTTCATGTCGAGATTCATGACCTGTGCCGGCGGGGTGAGGAGGACATTCACGCGGCGCACGAGTCGGACGAGCATTTCCGCGCGGAGCGGGTCTTTTTCGGAGACCTTTGGGACGTCGGCGTGGGCGAAATTTAGTGCGTCGCGGAGGGTGAGGACAGGCGAGCGCGGGAGGGGTTCCTTGGTAGGATCAACTGGGTGGTGGGTGTTTTGGTCGACCACATAGGAATCCGGAAACGGAGCGGCGACGAGGGAGGCCGCGATGTCGAGGGCGACGGGGCCGTTGCCGGCTTCGGAGTGGAGTTTGAGTTCGTCGAGGAGGGCGGACAGGACGCGGACAGAGCCGAGAATGCGGATGGCTGCGAGGAGTTGGCGGTGGGTATAGGAGGGCGGGGCCATGTTGACGTCGGGGCCTGTGCTCCAGAGAATTAAAGACTGAAACGTCTGCCGGATGCTGCCGAGGAGGCCGCCGGGGTTATGTGTGGTCCAGGATTCGAGCTCGGACTTGTGGCTGCTGCCGGTTCGTGGGAAAGAAAGGCAAGGGTCAAGGGCATCAAGGATGGGCTTGATGTCCGTTCGAGAAGGGTGGCGGGCTCGGACGTCCTTGAGTTGTTCTTCTAGCGAGCGCGCGGTGATGTTGAGGACTGTCAGATGGATTTCGCGGGCCTCTCCGGAGATTGAACTTGGTGTGACGAGGGATTGTAATGTCTTCAACGGGATGGTTGGGTCTTGTTCGTTCTCCCAGATGTGGTTGCCCAGCCAGGTCAGTGCGACGACAAGGGACGGGAGGAGGAAGGGTTCCAGGAGGTCTATATCTGGGTCAGCGATGCTATATTAGAGTGGAGGGGACTTACACTCGAAGCCGCCTTTCAGGGTGTCGAATTCCAGCCTTCCCGCCTCGCACGCCTCTAAACTTTGACTAAAAAGCGTCGAGACGAGGAGGTAGAACTCTTGTGGACTGCAACCGGACATTGTTTCCTCGCTGATGCCCTCGGCAACAAAAAGAGCCCCTAACCAGTCTCCTAGATTTTTGTGCTGCTTTTCACTCAATTCCTCCAGCTTCTGACTGGACGAACCTCGCTCAATTAATCGCAGAATGAAAGAGTTGCCGCTGGTGATGCCCAGGTCAAACGGTCGTAAATCGTACCGATACTTGAACGTCAACACTAAAAGCAGAATGCTCCCAAACTCATCGTATACCGGCTGGCTCTCTCCTTGATCTTCATCCCAGTGCCATGAGTCAAGCAAGGCGCAGAGCGGCTGCAGGATTTGCTTTGGACTGCGGAAAAGGAGCATGACATCCAGAGCCTGCGGTCGGCGAGAGAGTGAGTTGCAGATATTCTTCAGCGTCATTGTCTCTTTTTGGTTGCAGAGATTATGCATGACCTGACCTGTTAGCTTACGCTTGACCAGATTGACAACAAACGCACCTCTGTAATGGCACCGACGATGGCGCCGGCATTGCCCTCGGTAGACTCGATATCACTGATCAGTCGCTCCGCGCGTTCGTGGTTCATGGTAATCTGCGCCACGAGGTCGTCCTTGACATATGAGCCGCCGACAGGCAGAGTCTGCATCGGATTCTCACCCAGTAACCGCTCAATACTGGACTCTGGGATCAACTTGTGTGATGCAGAGGCGAATAGAAATTCCTGCCGCACATCTGACAGGGGCGTGTTGCCCTGCATGGAAAACATCTGCGAGAATGACGGGAACGTATTGGGATCTATCCTACTTAAGGCGTGGCTGATGCACACACCCATCGGGAGCGAAACCATCGAGACGGCCAACATGGCCGCAAAGAATGGGGGTAGTTTGTTGACTAGGAATGAGCGGAAGAGCAGCATCGTCCTGCTTGATTCATTGCGATACATCGCGTTCGACAGCACGTCGAACGAAGCGGTTATGATCTCCTCAATGAGGGCCTCGTAGTGTCCCTGGAAGGTCAGCACGCGCGAACTAAAAGCATGGGACACTCACTGCATAGCGGTTCAGAAGGTAACTTAACAATATGCTATCATCCACCAAAGGACGCCCGACAAGCTGAAAAGGTCAGCGTAGAACATCAACCACATCAGCACAAGTCATACCATCGCATTGATATACACAAAGAGACCAGCTCTAGAGTTGATGGTAGGCCCGTCCATCACAGACGCCTCAAATTGGAGCGCGTTCACATTGACATTCTCCATCATGCTAACCTCCAGCTTGGACGCCGGTTGCCCGTACAAGTTGAACTCCTTTTGCAGGCTATCTAATCGGTTGCGAAGAGGAAGCGACACATCCACACAAAGAGGAAGATACGCCGAAAGTGCCTGTCCAAGTCGGATCTTGACCGCTGCAGTAGTAGTCAGTACCTATACGCCAGATACAGCGCCACAAACGAAAGAAAAGCAGTGCCTACCTTCGTGAGAGTTTGAGGAAAGAGCTTCCAACCCCCTTGACGTCCCCGACAACGCAGCAAGCAAGATCCCCAGAGCCTCGAATAACAGAACTGCATCCGTCGATCCTATCAGGCCGGCCGGCTGGTTGGCGTCAAGCTGACTATTATGCCATGCTATGACTGCCTGGATCCAGTCTGCGACCACGGAGAAGGCCTGGATGACCTCGGCGAGCGATTTCGCCGTCGCTCCCGTAGAAACCGCGATCATCGCGTCCTGGATGATCCTTATATCGGTCATTAACGTGTTGCATTTTACCTTCTTCAGCGCTGCCACATCCGCACCCGGGGACGGCTTATCGCGGATGGACGAATGCTTCAGCAAAGAGGTCAATACCGTCGAGAGCTGGATCTTTCCCATCTTGCAGAGACAGTCGACGTAGAGCGGAAGCAGCGGATCCCATTTGACTCCAGTGGTGAGACGCGTCTGAAGAAGTGTATCTATAAGCAGCGAATCACCGATCGGACATCGCTGGAATAGCAGTTTGGCCAGGTCTCTGAACTCTGCAGCATCGATCCGATGCAGCAAACATCGGTGGAGGAAGACCTTCCATTGTTCCATGGCTTGCATGCTCTCGTTTTGACGAGTACGCATACCATATATACGACGGGTTATCCCGGCTTTTTCTTTGATATTCTGTCCCAAGGAATGGGCATCTTGCCCTGTCACTCGAGCCTTGCTTGAAGCTTGGACGCGGGAGACCAACGACACGATTCCACGTGATTAATGATTTACGTCACATGATAGATCTCCCTCCAGCCAATCATCGACGATCCCCGACCAGAACTAAAGGGATATACCTCTGCCACACCTTATCTCGTCCTCTAATATATTGATCAAGTATTTCATTTCGTTGTTCCTGCTCATCAGTCCGGTCCGCTGCAATTGATGGACTATCTCTTTTATAAACGACGAGATTTCAACCACCGGAGCTTCCGTGACCGTCCTCAAAAACAGTCATAAAGTATGCTAAGGTAATCCAGTACTGTCTAAATATCCGTTCATCCATGCTACCGATGATAGTTAGCACCGCAGTTAATGACTAGGCAGTACCATTACATCATCGTGGAGCCTTCTGGCTGCAGTTGCGGGGACGCTATCAAATACCACCTGAAGGGCAGCTGAAGAGACAGCATCTACACCACTGACAGCAAGTCCCTGAACAGTGTCATCTGGTTCTCATTGCTGATCTCCTGTTGGCAAGAGAATCTGTCCACGAGAAAACAGCCTGGGACATAATCTGCCTAATGGACATGACCCTGTTACCAGATTCCGACTGGGAGCACCGCTTCACATATTCCTTCCCTCAGATGTCCCGCGCCAGAAATTTCACGGCATAGCAGAGCACCAGCTCGGGAAGTCCTCCATCTCAAGACTTAACATGGACAGTTGTGGCACGGATACGACATACGTCAACTGGAAGAGCACACTCCTCGGCCCTAGGCTCGTCCCCAAGCGCCTCGCGGGAGCCTTTCAGCCCTCCTGCTCCATAGACGACGACAAACGGCTGTCTTCGACGAGAGGTAGTTCCAGTCGCGGGCTCCAACGGACCTCTTTCCTCAAAGCTGACGGATGCTCATGACCGCGCTTCCTGTCCGCCCAGTACAGCATGCCTGCATCCGGCTGACCCTGCACCCTCTCGTATGTCTCCGACGAAGTATGGAACCTGCATAGACAGCTCCCGGTGAGCACAGTCGCCCCAAGGTGATAAGATGCCATTTTCCGTATCTGCTCTGTTCTCCAGAGTCCCAAAGCTACCACACGAAAGCTAGGGCGAACCCCGCCGTGTCCTAGGAGAGGTAGGTAGTCAGTGCGTATCGAGTTCGCTGTGATCGAGGTGTGGGTGGCCCCTGAATTTCAACTGTGGTATTATATGGAGGAGCGATGTGGTTGCCTGACGCAACTAGCAGTGAGTAAGCGATCAGCACAACAGAGACCAAAAGTCAGAGTAAGTTCAAAAGCTCAAGGCTCCCCATCAAACCCATACCGAAGCCTGGAGCCATCGCCCCTATTCTAATCCACGACTCAAGCAGAGCCGGAAGCAAACCCCGTCTGTCGGGTTAACTCAACGCGGAAACTGCGCGAACTGCGGAACCAGCGCCTGAACGCTGTCTGGAACATCGGACAAGCATTCTCAAAGTTCGCAACTACTAGCCCTCCGTCGCAGATCGCAGACAAGCATTGTTATTATTCCCCAAATCTGGCAGCAACACTTAAAATGTCCAGCATACTGCTAGTAAGTAGTAACCGAACTCTCTCGCAGATGGTCGAAACCATAGAGAAACTTGGCGGAGCTCGGCCGAGACTTGACGGGACCGGGACGGATCAACGTGGGGTTTCCGCATTAGTAGTACAAGGGCTACAAAGCCCGTATCAATGGTGTCGGTATGGTATTTCCCATTACCGTATGGTATCCACAGTCAGTACTAGTATCACCTAGTAGTACTAAATATGTGCTGATGAAGTATAAGAAGGCATGCGAGATAGGAGGTCATTGACGCCCAATTTCAATAGTACAAGTCCTGGGAGGGTCAGGGGCTATGGGTAATGTGGCAGAGAAGCCCGTACCTTTCTCTACCTAGTCTGCTTCCATCTACCTTGGCGTGGACCGAGGCGTCTGGACCGGCGCATATATTGCCTGTTGCTTTGTATTTTGTGGTTGCGCAGCTACACCATGATGTGTCTGCTCCGCAAGCAAGGAAGCCACCAGTATGCCAAGACAATGACGGGTCAAATACATGACTCATAGTTCGCAATTGTTCTGGATCATCTGGGATTCGGCAAGCCTCGCTGCATGCTTAATGTATTGCGAAAGGCGCTCGAGTTCGCTTGGCGACTGGTGTAGCCATGTGGGACGGGTATTTGGCTGCAGATCTCGGTAGTTCATTGAACATTCTGTCCGGGGTGAAGAACTTGAGATGAGTGCCGAGGGCCGGGAGGCCCTGTATTTAGCTGAGTAGAAGTCGGATGGGTTGGTCATCGTTGGTCCTTGGACAATATGGAAAGGGGTCAACTCTTCGATGGGCTGATAATCCCGACCCAGCTTGCCGGATCTGAACTGGCTTCAGAAAAAGGGAACCCTGCTGATAAAGCATTGAGTCTATGCTTAGGCTTCTGCACTCCCTGCAGGGATCGCTCAGCTCCCTGTGTTTTGCTCCTGTTCAATGCTTCGGCATTCTGGACGCTCACTGGCCGCGGTGTAAATTGCGGGCTCCGTCGTTCAGCAGCGCCACCAGCACCGAATTCTCCAGAAAAGGTTAACTGGCCACTGTCTCAGGGGTAGCGCAGTCAATAATGGGCGTTGCCAGTTTCTATTCGCTCCGCATAAATAAAAGAGGCCGATCGCGATAAAGCGTCTGTTCGGATTCAGGATTCATTCAAAACTCCGAACCCAATGGGCGACTTTTCTCCACTGGTCATCCGCGGAACGGACGCCGTCCAGGACCAGTAGTCATACCAAGACAAACCAGTGGGGTTAGCCATCGGACTAACCTTGGAACTCGAGTTGAGAATTTTGAGGCCCTTAAGGAACAGATTGCGAAGCTTAGTCAGGTTCGTTCGCTAGGAGTCTTTTCCCATCGGGTTCAAGTCTCAGATACGCACGCCGAACGCGATATTCTTTCTCCGTGCTTCCCATAGGGGCTGTCTATCCATAACTTCGTCATGTTACCACGGTGAAAGTTGAGTTGCAGGCTGGTTATTGGGTTTTTCTTGATGTATAGTTCGCCCATACCGCACAGGGCACCTCCTGAACAGCGCATACTCGTGTACTTATTTCGACCCGACCCGCCAGTATTACAACTATGGCATATTTTGTCATTTCAGGAAAATGGGGCCCGCCAATTGTTCCGCCGCTGGGGGCAGTGAGCGTTTTCGCATAGTCCAAGGGCGGGTTGTAATTCGGAAGAGACGCTTGGTAAGGCGAAAAAATGTAGACCTCTGAAAATCATGTGTGGTGGGATTCATTATCATGGAAGCCATGGATACCGTAGTATTGTTTCCGCAAATGTATATCAAGGCTAAAGTCAAGAAAGCCGAGTAAAAAGGAACTTTGAGCTATCCCCCAGCACTTCGTGCTTGTGAAGACTGGGAGGGTGACTCTCGTAGGACGTCCGGACTTCGAGATCCGATCATCCAGTCTTCCATGGCGAGCCACTCACTCCAACTTCTCTCAGCTGCCTCGATTTCCGAGTCTAAAGGTCCTTGCAAGGGCCGTAGGAAAGGGATAGTCTCCAGCGGAGGAATGTCGTAGTCCTTCTTCACGGAAGCCCAGCCACCACTTTTGGCTGCGAACATATAATTACGACGCTCCTGCTCGTGTAAGGTTCCTACCCCAGACCGCCAGTCGTCCCCAAAGAATCCGTGCATCACCCCGTCGGAATCCATCCCTGTAGCAACGAGACGACGGATGTATGGGATTAGGGATACTGAGGGGGCTGCAGTCGACCTGGATGAAGATCCTAACGTTGTCTCATGTCCTCCGTTGGGGAACGAGCTTGTTGAGGAGTCTGAGATAGGCGGATGCCGTTGAAAAGGAAGTCGTATGTTCAAGTAGGACGCAACTGCCTGAACCGAGTCGCTGTGTCGTGCATGGTCTATAAAGTAACGTTGGCAAGTCTGATAGTGCGTATACCATTCGAAGACATCGAAATTATCGCATTTCAGTTCGGATGGTCCTAACATCGCAGGCGGGTCTGGATTGGACGTTCTTTGCGTCACTGGTCGACGATCAGACGTCTCTGTGCGGATTCTGTTTCGGGCGCGTTTTAGTAAGCTCCTTTATTTGCATTTGTGCCAGATTTCAGAGAGGACCGGGTCTAGAAACGAGGACGAGATGAGACAGGGGTGCGTAGGGTGGTAGGAGGAATTGGCGGCGCAGCGTTGGCTTTGAAACGTGGAAGTCAACGCAATCGGACTAAACGGGCAATCGGGAGAGAAAACTGGAAGGAGACAAACAGGGGAAATTACTTCTGGGAGAAGACAGTGCGACTTCGACGCAGCAGCGATACCCGGTGCCGAGGAGGAGGGGCGGAGGCGGAGGCGGAAGCAAACAGACGCCTGACCGCTGAACCTAGTCCTCTACCAGGATGAGTCTCGTTCTCGGACATCTGCAGGCGAAGGCCATCTATATATGAAGATGACAGGTACGGGTTATGAGAAGGAGAGAGCAGGTGCAGGAGGGGAAAGATTCATAACACAAGAGATTCGATACGTATGAGGGGCCCATCTGGGATTCGAAACGGGGCGCATGAGACGTACAGTTTTGGAATATAAGGCACAGATGGGGAATAAGAAAGGGGAGAAAACTCGAAGCGGAGGAAAGTAAGTGGGCAGTGGGCAGTTGAATAATGGAGGCTGTTAACAAGTTGGAAATAGAAATGGAATTTGGGAGGAGTGGACGGGGACGGGACTGGAACTCGACAGGTAAAGTAGATTGGATTGGTGACCTCGGTAGTACCCAATATGGGTGAATAAGAGACACAGCTGGACCTGCAGGCTGAGTATAAATACTGACTCGAGCTAGTTAGTTAGGTACTACTAGTAGTACTTAAGGTACGGTACCTAGATAGCTGGGCTGAGGTAGATAGTAGTCTACCTAGACTTTCGACTCTACCAGGTGGACTAGGTGCAGTGGACCGGATTTCTAGGTACCTCCTTGTTCCTTCCTTTTTGATTTTTATTTTTATTTTTATGCTGTTGTTATTTCCTTTTTCCCCTTGGTTGGACCCGGTAATCGCCATGGTTCACCGTCTCTGCCTCAGGTGCCACCGTAGCATACCTAATAGGGCCTTACTATGAGATACCAGCTGCACATAGTGAGATCTTCAAGGACAGGAAGGAATTTCTTATCTGGGAAAGGCACTCATTCTTTGGAAAAGAGACACCCAGAATAAGTTCTCATCAAGCCCCATACTGACAAATACGCCAGCCAGCGAGTCAGCGGGTG
>MU628628.1:0-46356 GCA_025688805.1 Aspergillus egyptiacus
ATGCTCCACGACATCCTCATCATCGGCGCCGGCCCCTGCGGCCTCGCCGTCGCAGCCCGACTGAGAGAACATACCCCCTCCGCCATCTTCACGGACGAGGAACACCAGCGGTACCACTGGATCAATAAACACCGGGGGAAGATGAGTTTGGTGAGGGGGCGGAGGGGGAAGATTAGAGGGGTCGGGGTGAAAGACGCACATACACATACGCATACACGTACGTATACAGATACCGATACAGATCGTGATACACATCTGCGTGCGAGTACGCGTTTATCCCGCTCGGGGGATGAGGGTGCGGAGCATTCGAGCTCGGGTTCGTCGACGTCTACCGTGGCGTCGGGGTCGGCGAGGATGTCGGTTTCGAGTATCTCCAGCTATGGAGACGATGCTGCGCAGCGGGTGGATCTCGAGCTAGGACCGGAGGGTGGAAAATATCAACATGATCATGAACTTGATCATGGACATGGACACACCACTGGCGAATCTAGATCTAGATCTCGATCTCGATCTCAATCTAGACGTACGAAAATGACAGACGTGAAAAGCAGCCGTCCTTACCTCCTCGTCCTAGACAACACGGCCAAATCCTGGCTGGGAAAATGGCACAATTCCTTCCGCACGCTCGAGATAGAGCAGCTCCGCTCGCCGATGTTCTTCCACGTCGACCCCGCCGACCGGGACGGGATGCTGGCGTACGCGACCGAGACGGGCCGCGAGAATGATCTGTGGGAGATACCCGGGTGTGTTGGGAAGGAGGTCAGTAAGCATAAGAAGAAGAAGGCGATGAAGGGACGCGGACAGAAGGCCAAGGGGGCGGCGAGGACCGGGAATACGGGGGTTATCGGCGATGTGGAGATTGATGAGCGGGATCGCAAGGATTATTTCTCGCCGGGGACGGCGCTGTTTCGGGATTTCTGTGATAGGGTGATTGAGCGGTATGGGCTTGGTGGGAAGGGGCTGATCGAGGAGGGGGAGGTGGTGGATGTTGTGTATGATTATTTTGAGGGGGAGGAGCTGGATACTACAGATGATGATCAAGGGTTGACGAAGAAGGTGTTTAAGGTTGTCTTGAAGGATGGGAGGGTGGTGTTTGCTCGGGCTGTGGTGTTGGCTATTGGGCCTGGTGGGAGGAAGATCATCCCCGCGCCGTTTGAGGGGCTGTCGAGGGAAGAATCCCAGGGGGCTTGCCATAGCGGAGAGATCAAAGGCTTTCCAAGTGTGAATGTGAAGAGGAAGATTGCAGAGAGAAAGGAAACGAATGTGGTCGTTGTGGGAGGGGGGTTGTCGTCGGCGCAGATTGTGGATATGGCTGTGAGGAAAGGGGTGAAGAAGGTGTGGTTTCTGATGCGGTCTGATTTCAAGGGTGAGTTTCCTTCTACCTGCGTTTTTGCTTCCTGGGGCTGATGATGATGGCGATGACGATGCAGTCAAACACTTTGATATAACCCTAAGCTGGATGGGCAAGTTCAAGAACTACGAAAAAGCCGTCTTCTGGTCCGCCGACACGGATGAAGAACGCATGGAGATGATCAAGACGGCCCGCGGCGGCGGAAGCATCACACCGCGATATCAGAAGATTGT
Source organism: Aspergillus egyptiacus (assembly GCA_025688805.1). Taxonomy (NCBI): domain Eukaryota; kingdom Fungi; phylum Ascomycota; class Eurotiomycetes; order Eurotiales; family Aspergillaceae; genus Aspergillus; species Aspergillus egyptiacus. The sequence continues at coordinate 1,585 of MU628628.1, forward strand.
CCGCGAGCATGCTGCCCGCGGCCGAGTCTCAATCCACAACTGCACCGTCATCACCGGAAAGGAATACGACAGTGTCTCCAAGACATGGCGCTTGACCACTGATCCTCCTATCCCTGATCTCCCGGAGATCGACTACATCTATTTCGCGACGGGGATGGCGATGGATGTACAGGAGCTGCCGATGCTCCAGAGCATGCACCGTGATTATCCGATCCAGACGATCCAGGGCCTGCCGTGTCTGACAGATGACCTCATGTGGCAGGCGGAGGTGCCGCTGTTTCTGACGGGACGATTGGCAGGATTGAGGCTTGGGCCTGGGGCTGCAAACCTCGAGGGAGCGAGATTAGGGGCAGAGAGGATTGCGTGGGCAATGGAGGAGGTGTTGGGGAAACGGGCTTTTGGAAGGGAGGAGACCGATGAGAGTGAGGTGGACCGGTCGAGGGAGTGTTTCTGTGGGTTGGGGAATCGGTATGCGGGATTAGCTGAGGCATGAACTGGCCTTCCTGGTTTTTCCCTCGAGCAGGGACATGCTGTAGTAGTTCATATAAGACAGCGCTATATACTTCCCATATAGGATTCCTTGACAGAGTTAGGGCTTGCTTCAAGAAAACCAGCATGTTCCATCTGAATGTTGCCATGACGAGCTGCTAATATCGAAAATTCTGAACCGGGCGCAGAAGCTTAGCGGCTTTGAACATCGCTGCATAGTAGGTACAGTCGCTCGGACACATGCAGGCAGTCCAACCTTGCTTCATGCAAGTTGACTGTTCATAATGCCGAAGACCGTTAACCTCAATACCTGCGGAAGCTGATGCTTGAGACATCACCGACGGCTCTACCGGCCAGTCTCACCTCATCAACAAGTCTGCCGGCTAGCTGCTGTGGAACTAGAGTTTAGCTCCCCTAACAAGGCCGCCAGATATCCAAACCGGTATCAAACGTCACTGAGGCGGAACAAGAAGAGGCAGTGCTGATGACGGACCAAGGTTCGGCGCATATGCCTCACACTACTGGTGGAAGCATCTACCGCGTGTCCTACAACCGTAGTAATGAGACGGCGTACAAGCGTACAGGCCATCCCTTGATTTATGGCACCAGGTATCCGCGAATATCCGCCACGAGTCCCACGACACTGATGGTGGAGGCTCTCGAATAAACATTCGGCGTTTTGCGCAGTACCCTGGTGCCTATTGTGGCTGAGAGACTCTAGAGCAACCCAGGTGAATAGATCACCGGGTGAGCAACCGATCCAGGCAGAGGTTCACTACCCAAGAAACTTGATGGCAGTACAAACCTTTCCCTTGAGCCTATTGAAGAGGGTCTGAACTACAGCGAGTACAGACGAAAACGCCTCGGGCGAGATGACAAAACTGCCTTGGAGTGACCTGGCCTCCTGTCTCACCTCATTCGGAAGAGCCACGTAGAAAGGCAACGGGGATACACCGCAAACGCGGGGCGGGGCCGCGATTTAGGTAGCGTTGGTGTATATAGTTTCTGGAGTAATCTGATTTTGATTCATAATGATCAGGTTCTAGACAGTCCCTGGTCTAATAAATTAATCTTGTAGGCTGAGTCACTATGTGAGTATAGTGAAGAGAAATACCTCGTACCTAGGCAGCTTACAGCCTCACTCCCCCTCGTATACGTATCCTTGAGGCTCATGTGGCGAGTTCTGGCAGCGCTAACAGTAAAGTAATACCAGCTTGCTTTGTACTGATGTCAGTGCCTTGTAGCGCCCGATGCGAGGCTCCATCATCGCCACATACCTACTCTTCAGGCAAAAGGGCCTCGCGGGTTCCAGCCTGCTCTGAGGGAAGCTGTTCACTAGTTAAGTGGCTTAGCCAAACTTAGTTCTCAGGTGCGTGATGTTGGTCAATCCTGATCAGTGGCACTTTGCTCGAGGCTGACGACTGCGCGTTCAGTAGTATTTGCAAGGTTGACCTGATTTGCACGCATGTGATTATTACCTGTTTGAGTCTGTTGACTATTTTGAACATGAAAATGAAGGCAAAGGGTAGGTTGGGGAAGTATCCACGTGACCCGTGACAACAACTCAGCTCCCCTTGCTAAGACCAATATATACTAGCGCACCAGCCACAACCACAGCCACAAGTGGCTGACATTAAGTGGCGGTGTTGGACCCTTGCCCCCTGAGCCCTGGATTTTGAGAGGTCGGACTTTGAACGCCGTTAGGGTATGCGCCACAACTTCTATCTAATTTGGATTTTAACAACTCATCCCGTCAACGAAAAGCGGAAAGCGTCCCTGGATTGGAAGTTCTGGAAACCGGCGGGGCTTTACTACGCCACCGGTGGATATACAAGGTAACAAGATACTACCTGAAAGAGATGAGATTCCACTAAAATGCTTCCCCTAAAGGGACGGAGTTCGTGTCAGCGAGGCGCAGCTTTAGTGGCCAATAATTCACCACCCACTCAATCTATTTGGCAGTAATTTTCAGGCAGGATGATGATCCATCTCGTCAGTGTTTGGAACGTGTTTGAAGCTCTCCCAAGGTTGTATGGAAAGTTGCAGCTTACCCAGTAGTATAACGGGAATGATCATGACGATGTCCTTTACGCGCCGAGCAGATCTATTTTCAGCCTGTCGAAAAGAAAAGCCCATCTGAGCGCTTAGAGAGCCAGACAAAGGAGTTTCATCTAGGCCGACCCCTGTTTCGATCAAGGGTCTTTACCGCCGTGCTTCTTGATACAGGATGAAAGGGGATGATTGTTCAGGGGGCGAGATACCCAACCTCCTATGTAGGAGGTATCGGCTTATTACTGAGAATGATTTGGTATGGACCGAATATCAACTATTAGGATCAAATAAGAGACCAAAATCCGTTTTAGGATGTTTTAGGGAGCTACTAAGGTACTAGGTAGTTCCATCGGTTAGGTACATTCAGGCTGGGCTAGCTCCAGAGCTGCCTATACGATGGATGGCTGAGACCTTGAACATTGTTACTAGCATGCACAGCCCCGACTGACTGGCTGTCACCTTCGCCTTCCACCTGAGGCTCACTCTTCTTTTTGTCTATAATATAACACCGACAATCTGCAAAGATCCCTTTCTTTCCCACAGTCGGAATCATCGATACCATAATTTATACGCCTCTTCAGACGTTTTGCTGTTGCCATGGCGGACTCAGGCTATCTCCACCCGTCTACTACTGGCTCACAGCTTACTCCTCATATCGATATCCATTCAGACAACCAAAGCTCCTCTTCACCCGGGCAAACTGGGCAAACGGGCTACACCCACTCGGCAGATCACTTAACTGTGCAGAGCCATGACCTCCCCCGGACATCACATTCTCTTGACGGAGACACTCTACGCACTCGCGCCAATTCGACAGTCTCCAGCGCCGAAACAGTCGCCAACTCAGAAGCACCTTCAAAGCTGGAATCTACTAGACGCAAAGCCTCCACTGACCTCTCAGAAATCGATGATGTACCACTCCCCGAAGCGCTCAACCCAGACCCTCAGCATGTCCAGGACTTTGAGGTCCAAGATAACAGGTTTCCCTTCTCACCTGGTCAGCTGAATAAGATGTTGAACCCCAAGTCCCTAGCCGCCTATCACGCCTTAGGAGGAGTGGCTGGCTTAGGAAAGGCTTTGCGGACAGATCTCAACTCAGGCTTGTCTGGCGATGAGACACGGTTAGAGGGCAGGGTTACCTACGACCAGGAAACATCGTCATTTGGTTACACTGAGACTCCTGGCAGTACGGAGGGCTCAGACACGCAGTTCTACGACCGGATACGAATCTTCAGTCAGAATCGGTTGCCAGCGCGGAAGACAACGGGGTTCCTTAAACTGCTGTGGATGGCTTACAATGATAAGATCATCATCCTGCTGACTATCGCCGCGATCGTCTCGCTTTCTCTGGGTATCTATGAGACGGTGGATTCGGGACATGGTGTTGATTGGATCGAGGGTGTTGCGATCGTCGTTGCCATTGCAATCGTCACGCTTGTGACGGCCTTGAATGACTGGCAGAAGGAGCGGCAGTTTGCGAAGCTAAACAAACGGGTAAGCATGCCTCTCGCCAATTTGCACTGCTAGGCTAACAAAACAGAATAATGACCGAGAAGTTAAAGCCGTCCGATCCGGAAAAGTGGTAATGATCTCGATCTTCGACATCACTGTCGGGGATGTCCTGCACCTCGAACCTGGTGACTCAGTTCCTGCTGATGGTGTTCTCATCTCTGGCCACGGGATCAAATGCGACGAGTCTTCTGCTACTGGTGAATCGGACCAGATGAAGAAGACCGACGGCTTTGAGGTATCTCGACAGATTGCCGCGGGTACCGCGACTAAGAAGCTTGACCCGTTCCTGATCTCTGGCAGCAATGTCCTTGAAGGTGTGGGAACATATCTCGCGACAAGTGTCGGAAAGTACTCGAGCTACGGCCGCATCCTCATGTCCTTGCAAGAGTCCAACGACCCCACCCCTCTTCAGGTCAAGCTTGGCCGGCTGGCGAACTGGATCGGATGGCTAGGTTCCAGTGCTGCTATCATTCTCTTCTTTGCCCTTCTCTTCCGATTCGTTGCCAACCTTCCTGAGAATACCGGCAGTGCGGCGGCCAAAGGGAAGGAATTCGTCGACATCCTTATCGTGGCTGTTACAGTTATTGTTGTTGCGATTCCTGGTAAGGAGCCCTCCTAACCCGACTAGCTGAGATACCTGTCTAACGTTAACAGAGGGCCTTCCGCTGGCCGTGACATTGGCACTCGCATTCGCCACAACCCGAATGGTCAAGGAGAACAATCTTGTCCGCGTTCTGCGCGCATGTGAGACCATGGGCAACGCAACCGTCATCTGCTCTGATAAGACGGGCACCTTGACCCAAAATAAGATGACGGTGGTTGCTGGTACACTTGGGTCAAAGGGATTCAGTCATAACCACGAAGGGTCGACTTCTATGTCAGCAGTATTCAAGTCATGCCCCCAGGATGCTCGCGATCTCCTTGTCAAGAGCATTGCTCTGAACTCAACCGCGTTTGAGGAAGTCAGGGATGGGTCAATGGAGTTTATCGGAAGTAAGACTGAAGTGGCACTGCTGCAGCTGGCCCGTGATTATCTTGGGATGGACGTTACCACTGAACGTGCCTCTGTGGCAGTCGTCCAGTTAGTCCCGTTCGACTCCGCTCGCAAGTGTATGGGTGTTGTGTACAAGGTGTCGGAAGGACAATACCGTCTGCTTGTGAAGGGAGCTGCTGAAATTATGGTTGACAAATGCTCAAGAAGAGTGGACTGTGACTCGGACAGCCTGAGTGTCGTTACGGCGACCGACAAGGACAAACAGCAAGTTCTTGATACTATCGAGTCATATGCAAAGAAGTCTCTGCGCACAATTGGCTTGGTCTATAAGGACTTTTCTACACCTAGCTGGCCCCCAGCCGAAACAGTTCGCCCCAACGATGAACCCGAGTCCGCCGATTTCGACAGCATCTTCTGCGAGATGACCTGGCTTGGTGTGATGGGTATCCAGGATCCTCTTCGCCCTGAGGTCCCTGCTGCTATTCAGAAGTGCCATGTCGCCGGAGTTCAGGTCAAGATGGTAACAGGTGACAACATCAATACTGCGACAGCAATTGCCGAGTCTTGCGGTATTAAAACTCCAGATGGCATTGTCATGGAAGGCCCCAAATTCCGCCAGCTCTCCGAGGCAGATATGGACAAAGTGCTTCCCAAGCTCCAGGTCCTGGCACGTTCCTCCCCGGAAGACAAGCGCATCTTGGTGGCCCGGCTCAAGAAGCTCGGTGAGACCGTTGCAGTGACGGGTGATGGCACCAACGATGGACCGGCCTTGAAGACTGCCGATGTTGGCTTCTCCATGGGCATTGCCGGCACTGAAGTCGCAAAGGAGGCCAGTTCCATTATCCTCCTTGACGACAACTTCAAGTCCATTGTAACGGCAATCGCCTGGGGCCGCGCAGTCAATGATGCCGTTGCCAAGTTCCTCCAGTTCCAAATCACCGTCAATATCACTGCCGTCATCCTCACCTTCGTCTCCTCGCTCTATAGCCACGACAATGACAGCGTCCTCAGCGCCGTCCAGCTCCTCTGGGTGAACCTCATCATGGACACCTTTGCTGCTCTGGCCCTCGCAACCGACGCACCGACTGAGAAGATCCTTGACCGCAAGCCGGTCCCCAAGAGCGCCTCCCTGTTTACCACGACAATGTGGAAGATGATTCTCGGTCAAGCCATCTACCAACTCGCCATCACATTCATGCTCTACTTTGTCGGCGCTCGGTTACTTTCAGCCCATCTCGACGCGGACCCGGAAATTGCCCAGCGCCAGCTCGACACCGTCGTTTTCAACACCTTCGTCTGGATGCAGATCTTCAACGAGTTCAACAACCGCCGTCTAGACAACAAGCTCAACATCTTCGAAGGCATGCACCGCAACTACTGGTTCATCGGCATCAACTGCATCATGGTCGGCGGCCAGGTCATGATCGTCTACGTCGGCGGCGAGGCTTTTGAAGTCGGCGAGCTGACTGCCGTCCAATGGGGTGTTTGTATCGCTTGTGCCATTGGCTGTCTTCCCTGGGCTGTGGTTCTCCGCTGCATCCCCGACAAGCCGGTAGGAATTGTCATCAACGCCGTCACGAGGTGCGTTGGGTTCGTGATGAAGCCTATTGGTCGTGGATTCGCTGCGGTTGGAAGACCGATCAAGCGATTGATCCGCCGAAGCAAGGGCAAGGGCACAGAAGCAGACAATGATGCGAAGTCTTTGGACAATTTCAGCGAACGGGCTTCTGATGAGGAACAGCAACCTGTGCCGCAGGTTATGATTACGACTCCTGATGATACGTCTGCGACTAGATAATACGTTGTCTTTTTTTTCCCCTTACCTATCTGCACTCCCTTTTGCATTCACTCTTTGGGATTTCTTTTTTGTTACATGTACAATATTGCATACTTGATTTGGCGTTCTGCTTGAGGAGGTGCTCTCATTTAGGAGGTACTCTGATTTGGGAGGTTGTTTCCTGATTGACATAGACAGATACCACAGCATCTGGCGGGGGTTTCAGTATTTAGCGAGCTTTGTTCTTTGGATTTATCTCATATGATGTTCTTAGCTAGACCGGATCAATATGATACCCCGATATGGTAGAGGACTGGCGGTATATTGTAGTAGTAGCGTGGTCTCAGATGACGAAGCAGAAGTCATTTAGCAATGTTTGGCATGATCTCTTGGTTATGTCTGACAAGTAGTAGCGTAGTTTAATCAAAACATTTGATGTTGAATTTCGTAGTAGTAGTACTTAGTAAAGTATTGCTGCGCTAGAAAGTCGGTGCCTCAGGAGTCAGGGCTTCCCCGCGGAAGCCAACTTGGGAACTCCTAACTCACCTCCGCCGATGACGAGCTAAACCCGACTGAAGCTCACCTTACCTCCCAAGGTTCACCTGCTGCACCAACCTTGCTCAACGACAACAACAACCACAACCAACAAATCCTCGCCGATTACTCAACCCACCCACATCCTCACCTACCTGCAAAACCTCCCTCTACCACGAACCTACCAGTGACCACTTTCACCAATTCAACCGTAACCCCCAAAATACCGCAACAATGTCCGCCCTCAACTACCGCACGATAAACATCGACGCCCTGGACCCGGACAGTCCCCAAAACTTCCCGCTTACCACCCTCCTCCCGCCTTCCCTCCCCGAAGCCACGACCTCCAGCACCGCCGCCAACGTCGCCACGCAGGTCCGCCAGCTCCTGCGCTCGGGCGACGCCGTTGCGGCCCTCCGGTTTGTGCTCGAGACCGCCCCGCTCGGCGGCGACGAGGGGGCCAAGCAGGTCCACCTTGCTACGGTTATCGATGTCCTGCAGGGGATAAGACAAGGGGAGATGGGGAGGGTTCTTGCGGGCGTGTTGGAAGGGGAGGGCGGTGTGGAGCGTGGGGATTGTTTGATGAAGTATTTGTTCGTATCCCCCTTATCCTTTCCCTTTTCCTTTCTTTTGTCTGGCTGTCTATGGGGTTTGTTTGTTTATAATGGGGATCGAGTAAAAATGCTAATGGCTATGGGTTTGGACAGGTACAGGGGAATGGCGTCCGGAGGATCAGGATCGGGTAGCGGGGCGCAGAGTCCGAGGAAAGCGCTCTCGCCGCAGAGTACGGGGTTCTCGCAGATCCAGGGACGGAATCTGGGTGAAGGTGGTGGTGGTCAGCAGATGAGCGTGTTGTTGAACTGGCATGAGAAGCTGGTTGAGCTTGCCGGGTTGGGGTCTATTGTGCGTGTTATGACGGACCGGAGGACTGTTTGAGCTGGCTTTTATTTTATTTTATTTTTTTCCGGTTTCGTCCCATTGCGTTCTATAAGTACACGTTCTGCTCGCTTTTACTTTATCTTGCTGCTTCTCTCTTTTTTTCTTCCATGTACAGCTAAGGGGTATAGATTTAAGGTCTGAAATCACCACCTCCCAAGATATCTTTCAGATTCATCTCCCCGCTCCCCCTCGACAACGGCTTCGCCTGTCCCTCTCCTTCCTTCCAGCCAATCATATAGATGAGCCGGAAGGTCGCGGGGATGCCCCGGCTCCCTTCCTCTTTATGCAACTCACGGTAAATCGCCTCATTAGCCAGCAGGACATCCCTCGAAATGGGGCCCTGCTCCCGATGCATAATGGCATTATTCTCCCCCATCGCCTGCAAATCCCCCATCAGCGCAAATGTATCCGGATACTCGACCACTATATCCTCCACATCAACCGTCAACATCTTGAACCCAGCCTTGGTCAACAGACCCCCGACATCCCTCACATCCGCGAGCGGCGACACATGCGGCGAGACACCTCCCCGTCGCTCCAGATCCGCGAGCTGCAACGATGTCCGCAACTCAAAGAGCGTGTCGCCGCCAAACATGGCCGCAATGAACGGACAATCGGGCTTGAGGATCGAATTCACCTGCGCCAGCAAACTAGGCAGGTCGTTTACCCAGTGGATCGAGAGCGAGGAGAGCACGGCGTCGAAGGTATTCGGCTCGTAGGGCAACGATTCCAGATCCGGGATCACTTCGCGGGTTAAGGATAGTTCCTTGTTAAATGGTAGCTCCGCGTCGCGGTGTAGCAGTGCATGGGAGGTCTCGACGCAGGTAAGGTTATCTATGCGGGATGCGAGGACGGACTCGGCATTGGGATCGGACATTGTCGGGTCGGGGATGGGGGTTGTTAGAGCGCGGGCGATGTTGCAGCTGTTTGCGCCTAGGTCGAGGACATTGGGGAAGGTTCGTTTGATGTCCTGCTCGCGTTATTAGCATCTTGCTGTTTTCAAGGGTCGCTCGGATTTGTATAGGTTGAGGGAGCGTACGAGGAGTCGTTCACACAGCCGCGTGGCGACCTCATCCTTGATGTAGTCGGTCTTCCGGCTCAGCTCGACATTGTGTGCTGCGCGATCTTTCTGGATGTGCTTGGTTTTGCGGTTGAAGATTTCCAGGGTGGGATTGCCGGGGGTTTGGCTGGCGTAGGTGCGGGTGGATGTGGATGTGGATGTGAATGCGAAGGGCCGGGAGCGGAGGAGAGGACGGAGGGTGCGGATGGAAGTCATTCTTATGAGGCTGGTCTTGATGATATATAGCGCAATAAAGAGACGTCTAGCATTAGCAGTGGTCAATTGAGCATTGTGGCAGGCAGATAGGTTAAGTTGTTTGCGGAGTTGGTGACGTCGGGAAATTTTGCTTGGGCTCTTTATTATCATCTCAGAATTCGATACTGCAACTGGTTGGTCGATAAGGCAAGGAGCTTCATCTTCACCTCCACTCCACGTCAAACAGCAGCCATTCCCCCACAAACTGGGCAGCTTTGGAGGTAAAATCTCTTCCAATGATAGAACTTAGCTGGAAGCTATACTGACGTACCAGCCATGTCTCGTCCGTTCCCCTACACGTACATCTCCTGTCCATGCGCAGACGCCCCCGTGCCCGACCCGTCCAGAAAGCGGAGGTCAAGAGAGTCGCCGCAAAAAGGCAGTCCCGAGAAATCACGCCCACATCCGCAACTGTTCGATGAAGACGAAGACGAGACGACCTTTGATCCGCGTTCTCCTCGCTCCAACTTCTCATTATACCCGCCGGAACAGCTGCTCTATTGCGAGGACTGCCACCAGATCAAGTGCCCGCGATGCATCACCGAGGAGATTCTGTGCTGGTACTGTCCGAACTGTCTGTTCGAGACGCCGAGCAGTATGGTTCGGAGCGAGGGGAACAGGTGCGTTGCGTTTGGTGGCTGGAAATCATTTTGTTTTTCCTTTCACCGCACGGTAACTGACTGAGAGGTGTAGATGTGCGCGGAACTGCTTCAATTGCCCCGCCTGTACGGCACCGCTGGCTGTGACAATGTTGGATGGCGGAGAGGAGTCGGGGCCTTGGGTACTGTCCTGCGGATACTGCATGTGGACGACGCTGGATATTGGCATTCAATTTGAGAAGCCAACCAATATCCGTGCTCAATTGACGAAAATGACCACGGACCCAGCCACGCCGGCGCCTCGCAACCGTCAGATGTCCAGGGCCGGGCTGGGAGATATCAGATCCCCATTATCTACGCTCTCGTCCATAGATGACCAGCTCACGTCCAAGGAGGAGTCATCACAACCTACAAATACTGGACTCCCGCGTACTCGCGACGCCCGCTTCGCCGCCCTCCAAAACTTCTACAAGGACCAAATCGCCACGACGAACGAATCCGGCCTGGATGCTGGGGACTACGGCGGTCAATTCTCCTCGCCCAGCACCCTGCACCGCATCATGTCACTCTATACTTCTTCCCGAATCAGCGCCCTCTGGGGCCAATCGGCCAAGAAACCCCGAACTAGGCCCCCCGTCATGCGAGAAGCCCTGACCCCTTCCGAGGGCTTCTCCGTCGCTCCCGCAGAGGCGGAATTCAACATCATCAAACGCATGGCCTCCGACGAGTGCGGCTGGGACGGCCTCGCCTCGCTAGAACAGCGCGCATCCCAATCCCCCTCAGCCCGCTTCGTCGAAGACCTCCTCCCGCTCCCCTCGCTACTCCGCACCAAACGCTCCAAAAGGTGCAAATCATGCAAGCACATCCTCGTGAAGCCTGAGTTTAAACCACAGTCCACACGATTCCGTATCCGTCTCATCGCACTCAGCTACATCCCCCTCACGACGCTCCGCCCTCTGATCCTTCCACCCTCTTCCTCTTCTTCAGCACCAACAATTCCCCCAAGCCTCGACGCGCTCCCACCGCAGAAGCCAATCCAGCTCCTCCTTACCCTAAAGAACCACATGTTTGACCCGGTCCGTATCACCCTCGCAACGCCCTCCGTCACTCCCGGCCGTGTCGCGACAAAGGTCACAATCCTCTGCCCGCAATTCGACATCGGCGCGAACAGCGACGTCTGGGACGAGGCGCTGCAGGCCACCACAGCACCAGACCGGTCGTCGCGGGCAGCGCCGTACGAGAAAGTCGCCGAGGCCGGCAAAGTCTGGGACAAGGGGCGGAATTGGACGACCGTCGTGCTGGAGGTTGTACCGGGGGCGTTGCCCGGTCTTTCCCCCTCGAAATCTACTATCAACAAGGGTGGTTATAATAATAACAACAACAACAATAATAATAAAGAGAGCGACGACGAGGAGAGCGACAGTGACGACGACAATAATAATAAGAGCAACAATGAGCTCGGGAAGATCGACTGGACCGGACAGGGAAGTGACCCGGAGCAGAAGATTCAGCCGGATGAAGACGTCCTGGAGATTCCGATCTTCGTGCGCATGGAGTGGGATTCCAGCCAGATGGAGCAGGAGGAGGGCATTGCGGGCATGGGGAGTAAGGGCGGGAATGGCGATGCTGTGAAGAGAGAGCTGGCTTATTGGATGGTCTTGGGGGTTGGGAAGATCATGCCTTGAGCTAAGTATCTATCAATCAACACCTCAGCCTCACGTTCCTGTCCTTACTAGGCGTGCTTTAATCAAACATCATCCAAGGATGTATATAGAAGCCATTGTTTCTTATGTCGTGTCGTGTCGTGTCGTGTCGTTCTATACCCCAATCTATCTTACAATCTACTACCTGCCTGACCGTTCCACAACTTGGAATCTACACCTAGTAGCAGTGGTAGGGGAGGTGAAATGGCGAAATTTTGGGTAATTTTTTTTTTATCTTTCAACCACGCCGAACAAAAGAGAACAGCCCGGGCCAAAACAGATCATGAATGTAATTATCACATCACTTCCTTCCTTGCTTCCTTCCTTCCCTTCTATTCCTCAAGCACGGAAACTCCGAGAGAAGAAGTCAGTCAGGCAACCTATGAAACATCCATCCACATTTCCACCCCCCGCAACCACTCTTCCCTCACTCCCTTTCACTCTCACTCTCTTTTAATTTAAGAAAAGAACAAAAGAAGGAGGAAGTTTAGTAGTCACCGGCACCGCTCTGGGGGAACTCAAAGACCACATTCCGGCCGGTCAGACGACGGTAGACCTCGCCGTAGGCATCGAGTCTGTGGTCGACGCCGCCGCGCTCCTTCTCGTCGAGGATGATCTTAAGCGTCTTGGAACCGTCCTCCTTGGTGCGGGTGCGCTTGCCGACAATCTCAACGGGGTAGACGAGGTCGTCGAGGATGGCGTCGTGGACGGCGGTCAGGGTGCGGGAGCGGGGACGCTTCTGCTTCTGGTTGGTGCGGGAGTTGACGGAGCGCTTAGGGCGGGGAAGGATGCGGCGCTGAGCGACGAAGAGGACGTGACGGTCGGAGAACTTCTTCTCGAGTTCGCGGGTCAGGCTGTTTTTTTACGTCTTTGTTAGTTCGGTTGCGTAGAAGCAGTCGGTGTGATGTTGATTTTGGCGATTGTGTGTAGTGATGACGGGGGGATTGAGTTTTATAGGTGAGCGTACCGCTGCTGGATCTTGTGGAAGCCCTGGAGGAGAGGGACGGGGACGAAGACAATGACAGCCTTCTTGCCGTGGCCGACCTCGACCTATTCGAGATGAAGATGTTAGAACTCAAGTGTTCAAATCCGGATTGTGCACAGCAAATCAAAGGCTCCGTCGAGAATTCCAAACACAATCCCACCAATTCCCATCCCAGACAGCCCAATTGATGTAATAGATCCCACCACAATTCACATCTTGAATATTTTCTTCGCATTCGTCTGAAGTCTCCGAAACATTTCAATCTCACAAAAAAAGCAAAAACCATTTCGGAACCCCCTAAAAGCGATTCCCAAACCAAGAAAAATATATCGTCTTACCTCACGAGCAGACACGAACTGCAGAGGCCGAAGGGTAGCCTTCAGGTCCTGTGTGTTGCTCTCCAAGTCGTAGAGAGCACCCGCGATCGCGGTCTCCAGCTCGGAGGGGTTTTGCCTCGACGGCGAGTTGTGGGCGATCTTGTTGATAGCAGCCATTTTGAAGGGAGTGTAGGCAGACAGGGAGATCTGGCTGTGCTGCTGGGGGAGGCTGCCCTTTTTTTGATTGTGGTTGCTGGCGGGTTGGTCGACGAAGAGCAAATTGCGACTTGTGAGGGCGGAGTTTGGCTGTGGGATCGGAGGCTCGGCGCCTCGCTTAGCCCTGGATGGGGGACAAAAAGGGTTTAGCGGGTCCCGTGACTCGCAGCGCCCTCGTTCTATACAGCTTTCTGAAGTCTCAAGCATTGCAATAATTCATACAAAGTTAAGCTGAATGTTCCGCGACTATCAAAGAGTATCTCTATGTATTCAGATATCGATACAATTGCTACTGATAGCCGGCACGCTAACAGCGCACAAATAAGTCAACGCCACAGTTGAGGGAAAAGAAAACGGAATCGAAGTCCAGGGAGCCAAACTCGTGAACAACAGGTATCTGTAAGAAATGGGTTAATACAATTCAATCAACAAGCACAGCCTTCTTTGGCCGTCGCAGCACCACGATCTCCCAGGTTCACCCTGGAGTCGTCAGTCGTCCGGCTGCCGCCAAGAGTTGTCTGGCCGGTGCCAGCGCCAGCGCCTCGGCCGCTCTTCAGACTGCTCTCCGGGATGGCATTGGCGATCGCAGTAAAGACTTCCACCACATTCAACCCGGTCTTTGCGCTAGTCTCGAAGAAAAGAAGTCCCTCCTCTTCCGCGTATGTGCTAGCCTCCCGCGTCGACACCCTACGAGCGTCCCCGGGACTATTGACTTCCTGCTCTTCTTGGTGGTCGGCGGCCTCCTCACCTTCCGCTGATTCAGGTTCTGTCTGGGGCTGCTGTGTCTCTTCGCTACCATCATTCGTCAAGTCCAGTTTATTGCCGACGAGGGCGATCACGATGCCAGGGCTGGCTTGTCGTTGAAGTTCCGCCACCCAGTGCTTGGCCTTGGTCAGTGAGGATGGTTTTGTCACATCGTAGACCACCAGCGCCGCCTGCGCGTTACGGTAGTACATCGGGGCGAGTGAAGCGAAGCGCTCCTGACCGGCCGTATCCCAGATCTCAAACTTGATTGTCCGGGTCGGAAGGGAGCATTTCTGAGTCAGAAATGCAGCTGAGAACGGTCAGCCAACGCTTCTTATTTAGAAAGACCACGATGTCGTCATCACGAGCTCTCTCTCAGACGCTTACCTCCGATTGTCGGCTCCTTGTTCTCTTGGAAGTCATTGTTGACGAATCGCAGCACCAGCGAGGACTGTTCACAGCAAATTGATCAGATCAGCATGGCCACCTTGCTGGTTACCCATGTACAAGAGGGGAGAGGGAAACCCGCGAGCATATGCTACTCGAAACATGAAAACCGTACCTTTCCCACAGCGGCTTCTCCCAGAAGTACCAATTTGACGCTACTGCTCGGCTTCGGCGTGTTGGCGGAAGTTGGTTCAGACATGACTGTTGAGCCCAACGGGTAGGCGGCTATAAAACGATCAGGTCGTCCTGCAGGTCAGGCCAACAATGGATGTATTATCGAAGTAATGTAGTCGCAAGAAGTGGGCTCAAAAGCAAACCGAGTAGCCTGGACGCAATTCAAAAAATACCAAGATAAGCAAGTGCCACTAAAGCGCAGGCTTGTTTGATGGGCAGCAGACAAATGGGAAGACGCAGATGAAAACTCACCAGTACCGGGAGAGAAAGAGCGGTGGACAGATGAAAGAACGGGCTGATTTTGTTGCTTGTTGCCTTGCAACCTAATCCTTGGATGTTCGCAGTTGTCAAGATGATTAATTAGGAGCGTTCAGTCAACGAGTGTCGTCAGAGAGCCAGTTGCGATTCGATGGTATCCAGTCGCAGCAGTCGTAATCGAGGCGGAGAACGTTGACGGAGTGGGCAGCTGATGAAACTAACCCCGAGTAGGGTTAGTGTGCTCAGGCGGTCACGGGAGCTCGCGGGATGCAGTTACTGTTGTCTGGATGGATACCCCGGCCATCCAGCAATGAACCGCGATCTCTTTTTTTTTTTTTTTTTATTCATGGTACCTGATTTCCGGACATGGATCTCGGTTTATTAATCAATGTTTGTTTGCTTCCAGGGCAGGGGAGCTATCCGTCAGATTTCCCACTCATCTTATCTTTGGGCGGTGTCGAAGCAAAAAGGGATCGTGCTTGTCTACGGCCCTAACGCAGCAATGATCGCACACGAAACGAATTGCTCAAGCGCATCGTGTCCAGACAGGCATCGCCAGCCTTACCTTAGTGAATCCGTGACCACTGACCAGGCAGCTGGACTCCCAATTGAAAGCATTGACTCCAACTCAGTGCTCAATCTGATTGGCGGATCTGCATCTGGCCAGCATTAGAGTGGCCTTTTGGGTACAAAGTCACGATACCCGTCCTCTCTACCTGGGTAGGGCAGCCTCCACAGCCCCCGTCAATAGACTTGTGGTCTGTAGGCGAATTTTTGTACATCTGAACGTGCGTCGACACGCAGCCCAGAGTATGACGTGCCAGAGGGAAGCACGGAGAACCCGCCTGGAACCGGTCAATAGGAACCAGTAAGTTACATAGCCAGCGAGGCGCGGCATGGGACTCTGCAGCCCCGATAGCTGCCCAAAAAAGAAGCAGACACTGCACAGCAAAGCAAAACTCTGGATTCTCGACCAGGGTCTCTCCCCTCAAGAAGACCAGGTATAGCATATTAGTCTTGACTTCAACGTGGCTCGGGCGAATGGGATGGATACACCTTCTTGCCTGCCAAATCGCGGGCGGCAATCGAGAATCCACAACGATGTCATCGGTGGTGACTCCCTCGTGTCCAACCTTAAAAGCCAAGAGCTGTATGCAAAAGGTTATTCGCCAAATCATGAAGGAAAAAGGGCAGCTTGTCGATTAGGTACCTGCTGTGATTCTCAAGGTTTCTTAGTATAGTATACAGGACATTGAGTCAGAAGTACCAGTCTGGCAAAGAATATTAGGTCAGAAAAAAAGGAAAAAAAATAATGGCAATATGAGTAACAAAAAATCTTCGGCCGCGAGGCCAGCAAGTCTAAGTCTGTCTTGGTATCAACCCATGCATCCCACCTGCAGAAATTCCCAAAGCTGTCCCTGTCTATCCCAAACGCCTGTACAAAAGAAAATAACCCAAACCAAATATCCAATTGTCAAGACCCAAAAAGTAGCGCAGCACTTTTTCTATTAAACAAACTGATCATGGCCAGAGCTGATTCGTGTCGGTGGTGAAGAGATTAAAAAGTGATTAAGGTCGAATTAATGTTGGTCAATCGGTTCGATAGTTAGAAGGGCAAGGTTCTGTCGGTCGAAGAGAGCTGAATAGTGAATCTCCACTGGAGACTGGCGGTATTAAAAAAAATGTATCGATGAAGCCCGAGACGAAGAGCGGCCGATGATCAACGTAGTGGTACAGGGTACTGCAAGGCCTGTAGCGCCAAGTTAGCGTTGAAACCGATGCACGGCCGGGAGAAGGAACCACTTACAAAGAATGATCGACTTCATAACAGACACGTCAAACTCCGGGAGCCAAGGCGCCATTTTGAACAAAACCACAACTGAATTTCCACTCGGGAAAGACGAAAATATGTATCCTGTGATTGACACATGTTTCGGAAACTCCAGGTGTTTATTTCGGCGGTGGCGGAGGAGCACCAGGCTTCTTAACTCCCGTTGTATCGTAAGCTCCCCGTCCCATATTGCAAGCTGAGAAGTCTCGGAAGATCATTGTGGAGTCTGCGCGGGGGGTCATAGTCAGACATCAGATGCCCAGCCATCAGGACAAAAGGGAGAGATGCGGAGTCTTGTGGGAGTGAAGATGAGAATGACTTACAGTTGAAGTATTAGCAGGGGGATATTCGAAGCTGATATTATTACCGAAGACGTAATGTCACCCAGTCGTAGCTGTTCGGTTTTGTCTGCGTTGGACGGAGCGGGTATATCGATCAGGTAATGCGCCCTGGTATTCCAAGATTCCACGCAGATGGTGCAGCTGCAAGCGAGATCCGATCCTTTAAAATGCCCACAAACCCAAGTCTAAGGCAGGGTGATGCAGTGACGACGCTGCGCAAGACGGTAGGGCAGGAATGCGACGCCAAAGTACCGCGAATTGGACAAAGAACAGCGAGGAATGGTGCAGCGCGCCACAAATGTCCGTCTAGATCCGAGTGGGGATATGCTCGCCCTACTTCTTTGCTATCCGCTGGGCGCCCAAAAAGACGGTTCGTCGATCTCCAAGGTAGATGTGCTATCAAAAGCGAACGGTTTCGACGTAGATATCGAAGTCGGCGAAGGGGTGCAGAATAAGTGGTCGAGAACTCGCAAATTAGGCGCAGACGAGTGAGTAATGCAGCAAGGAGGGTGGAAGGGAGAGAGAGAGTGCCACGGAAAGTGGTCCGTCTGGTCCGACAAGAAGGATAACCTTGATCAAGGGAGAGAAGATGGTAGGTAAGGTGAGGGAGAGGCCTGAGGAGGGAATGGCGCAAGAGAGATATGAGGCGGAAGATTAAGGTAAGAGTACTTAGTGAGGTGAGGTAGTTGAGGAATTTGAAGAAGCAAGATGGACGAAGGGGGATTGCACATTGATATATAGCTAGTTAAGGTCTTCAAAGTTCTTTTTCAGGGCTGGTCTAGAGAGTTTCTAATTAAACAGCAAAAAAAAAATAGAGCACGGTTTAAAAAAGAAAAAGAAAAAAAAAAAGCAAGGCTTAAACTTACAAGAAAACAAATAAAAAAAAGGACCAAGGAAACAATTTAGGAAGAAAAGGAAAGGAAAATGACAGAAAAGGGAAAAAGAATTGGAATCCACAAGGAAGACTAGATGAATCGTCATAAATAACATCTGGAACAGAGCTACCTGGGTAAAATTCCCCAGTCTCCATAGTTGTCCGTGTACGGAGTAATAACAATAATAATAAATAGTAAAGAGTAAATTATAAATGATAAAACCAAATAGGCCAAATAATCGGAGGGTCCTAGTTCAACCTATGGCTTGGGAAGCTTCCTGCGGCTCTCCCGTCCCGATGGTAAGGTACGCGAAAAGCTGTGGGTGAGCCAGCCAATCCCTGTGTCCAGGCGTGATCCATCACTTGCCCCTTTCTTTTCCTTTTTCAGTCCTCTTCCTCAATTCCCAGGGGCGTTGTTCTTCCAAGTAACCAAGTTGCCAATGGGAGGAAGTCTACAACTGGTAAAAAAGTACGAGGTATCTTTTTTTTTTATTGGGCTCCTGTTAGGTAAGCCAGGTTCCATTCCCACACACATTGCCCCTTTGAGTTAACCGCCTCGCCCAGCGCATCAATTCTTTGTTCCTAAGCGGCTTAGTCGTTGCTCCATTCATCTACTACCACAAGGCGGATGTTGGTCAGAAGCTGAAAGTTGGTCTCTGGGACCATCTCAGCCAGTATCTATGTATGTATGTCGTCTCTCATGCGCCGGGGCTGTGAGTCTGAGCGAAAACCACAAAGCGCAATCCGTAAAGAGAAGACTCTGTTTCTCAAGTCAGATAACAGGCAGCGCTCGGAAGGCTTTGATTGCTCCCCAAAAATAAAACCGTGGACAAGGATGAATAATACGGGAGAAGACAGGGAACCAACAGGGGCTCAATAATGGCGTCAGGCCCAGCCCCTCCATCTTTGGAAAGGTCGAAACTGATCTGGAAAAAGAACGAAGGCGAGGAAGCAAATTAGAGGCCTCCACTGCGGTTCCATCATGTAAATCAGGAACCAATTCATCGGACCTATCGCAGGAGGTTAGCGTACTGTACATAGGCTGGATGCAGCAAGAGGATCTTGGATTGGCGCAGACGCATCGCGGATGAGTCCGACTGAGACCCAGTCCCCATCTTTCTATCCCAAGGGCATTTCTTACGGAGGATATATGGATCCGCCAGGGCTTGTCTGGAGTTCTGGGCTCTGGTCTCTAGATCAATCAATAATCTCCCCGCGTGGTGTGAACTGAGCCTGGGTCACATGAGGAAGATTCAGGCTCAGGGGCGGTGATCCTCCAACTAAGAACCTTGGAAGGTCTATACTTATCGTCACATTTCTGTCGTTTTCCAACCAGATATAACTTACTGGAATGTATGCGTAAACCTAACCATTCCAACTCGACATTTCAGGAGGGAGCTATCATTGGCGGGGATGGTTAGAAAACGGGCGCCTGAGTACTGTTCCTCCCGACGCCGTTACTGATCACCTTCCCTTGTACTGCTTGAGCAAGAACCCGGCTCGGCGCAGCGTAACTACCTAGGAAAGTCAGTACTATGATAGTAGTACCTACCTGGTATTTCCAGGATCCATGAATGGGAGTTTGTTTACAACCGCCACTCTCGAGCTTCCGCCCATAGCTTTCCAGAAGATAACTTGGTAAACAGTGATGTGTATACTAAGCGTCACCCGGTAGGGTGAAGAACTGTCATGCTACTACCTAGGTAGCTTCGCAGCTGCAGTTGCGGAAGCTCGTGGGGATGGATGGAGTCTGCCCAGTCGGTGTTGGAAAGTATCTAAGATCTACTCTCCTAGCAATATTCCAGATATACGGCGGGGAGAATGGAGTACACCCAATCTTGCTGCTAGTAGATACTGGGTATATTATGGCCGAACTCCATCGCAATTCGTCAGCCACATCGTTCTCTTTGGACGTTTCTTCCTTTGTCCTTCGGGGCTGACTCTTTTTTAGGTAGTCTTGTCAGTCGAGCAGGCTCCTGTCATATTTCGTCAGATTGGTCATCGAGATACGTCCACCAAGCAATCCATCCAGCAGATCTGTTTGGCATCACTTTGTCATCCGATCTGATGTCTTGTGCGCTTGATGAGTCGACTGATGGGAGAGGCTGTCTGGCCAAAAAGGGGCCTGAATATTTGGAACGGAGGATATCCACCTCTTCCCGCTTCCCCCCGTTACTAAGTTTACAAGTTTACGTACTTCGTCTGATGGAATCTGTGCGACCATTTAATAATCTTCTTCGCTGCTTCTAGCGCCCTTCCCAACTCGTTCAACCCCACTGCGGACTCTCTGCGGGCTTGCCATTTGGCAACCTGCGTTTCCGTTCGTCCCACCATATTATTACACTAGGTTATTCCAGGCGGATGGCATTATTGTGGATACCTTCTGCAGCTTCTGGAAAGCCTTAGCCAGCTACTCCGTATTCTTTCGGGTTCGTCCATTATTATTGAACAATAATGAACAAGCCCGGAGACGGAGGGGAGGGTCTTTCTTGAGGTGACATCTCCGACCTGCCGGCGGTTGTCTCTGCTACCTGCATCTAGCCCGCCGAGTAAGACCGTCTTACTTGCCGTAACGATGCAATACTGTAGGCGACCGGGGAAGATTCCTTCATCATTTTCCACTATCGCCGAGTGGGCCGTAATTCTGCGGAGGAAACTGTCAGAGCCTAGACAGGAGGCAGCGGACGATAGAAAGATCAGCTTCCTAGTTCGATTGGCTCTGATCCTAGCAAAAGCCACGCGGGCTGAGCGATCCGCCCGCCCATCGTCGGCTCTTACAATTATCAACGGGAAGCACATGTCCCGGGATTTTAAATCTCCCCTCGTGTCTCTTGCACTGCAGGCACATGAGATTCCACGATCGGTTGCGTATAGCGTGTTTCATGGGGTAGACTGGTTGGAATGGATTTCTGACAACGTACAGGAGCGCTACGATCGGTGATGGCAACCTGTGCTTTGACGCAGTCTACGATGAGGATCATTCGAGGCTGCCGTTGAAGCACGGCACGATATTAGACTGACTCGGGATGGCCAGCCAGCCATGGATACTGTGGAGGTATTGGGGTGAGGATTCATCTATTGGGCAATAATGCCTCAGCGTTGGTCCCAACTCCATATCATGATGTCTTCTACCCGTCCAGAGTCCGGACCAGACTCCGGAACTCCAGAGCGATGGATACCGACAAAGTGCCCCATTTTCGTACTGATGGCAACCGGGAATCTACATTTCTGGATCGCTTTGTACATCACATCCACTCGGCGCAGAAAAGTGCCAAAATAAGCGCCCAGCTACTGCAGCCCAGCGGGTACTATCCAGTTTCCAGAACAATTCTGGAAGCTCTCAGTCCACGCGGGGACCTCTGGGTTTTGTACCATGGTTCACAAGCGCGGAGTCGCGGACCGTTGAGCTCCAGGCGATTCCAGAATCTATCTGCTGTGCCTAAAAGTCTAAAGAGAACGACCCTTGGGCTTGAAAGGATTCATCCTTCCGCAATCTAACCGGCTTGCTTTCCCCTTGCCCGCGCCAATTGTCGTTCTTACATGTCCTCATCGATGGGATGAAACAAAGACCAGTACCTTTTCAGGCACCGCCGCGTTTTAGGTAAATAATACCAGATTGACGGAGTACAATCCGGTTACCAATATTGAATACAGCTAGAACCACGCTAGAAAGTCGATGGCCTGTGACAAAGGAACCGTTGTTGGGTCCAATTTTTGGCCAGGGGCTAGGCCGCTAGATAGATACTTAGTTGGCAGGGAGATAATAATTCCGGGGGGCCGGCGCCTTTCAACCACGACCATTCCTGGCCTAGTGAGTCGGGATTATTGCAGGAGGATCGCCTGCCGGGCTGCACGATTGTCGATTGAGGAGATCTGCATCTCCTAATCAAGCGCTAGTGCCTGGAAACCCCTGGGGCCCGTGGTCCGCCAAAAATGATCATGATAATAATAACAATAATGGCTGTTTACCCCTCATATGGAGTGCGGGAGTGAGTCGTCCATATTGGCTGATATGGGGCCTAGAGGATTTCAGGTTGCCCATGGGGGTCTTCCCAGGGAGAAGTACAGGGCAGGCATCTTCAACTTGAGTCTGGTCGACTAAGAGCTTATAGTGGCAAATGATCAACATATGCTATACACTGAGACAAAAAATAGGACCTCCCACCTGAGTCAGGGACTCAGAAAGTGACCTATCCACATGATCCTTCATCGTCGCCAAACGGTCTTCATCTTCCAGAGGCAACCAGCCTCCTGTTTCAGTACTTTCTCTTACTCTGCTATGCAAACCCGATGCGCTTGGCAGCCTTTGGTCTCGGCTGAACGCATTAGCTTCGATCGCGAGTGCTGGGAACATTTGAGGTCAGAAAATCAGTCAGGCTGAGACTGTGTGTCTGGAAGACCGCGTGTCTAGGCCTCGTATGGGCCGCCAGTGGCCCTGTAGTCTGCAGCTCCATTTCTCTGCAGGAGATCAGAGCCCATCAACTAAGGAGGCCCGAGAGTCTTCCTCTGTAGTCTGTATGGAGCGAGCCCTCAGCTTTGGCGCGTTATGACTTGCGTGCATGCAGCTTGCAGATTCCACAGAGTGATCTACCGATCCGCCAGGGAACCAAGCGGGAGGCTGAAGAGGCAAGGGGGTCTGATCGCGCTTGGACGAGGAATGTGCCTGGTCCTTGCAGATTCGTTATTGAGGAGGGGGGTGTGGCTGAACTTTGTTGCTGAAAGAACCTTAGGTTTGCAAGGTAAGTAGGTTGATTGAGATTCTCTTCTCTTGGTGGGATTTCGAGGGCGGAATTTGTCATTTTACCTTGATATATCACATTTGCGATTCTATACAGCTTTTTCAGCGTCAGCCGCATGAGCCTTGAGGCACACCTGTCATAATACATCATGCAGATACTAGTAATATTTACTTAGTATTAAGGTAGCTTCCCTTCGCTTCATGCCATATCAGAGCCACTGCATGCACTGTTAAATCTTGGAGGGTTCAGTCCGACACGATCGCTGCAGGGGTTGAGTTTTGATCCTGAATAATCTGACAGCTGAAACGAGCGAGAAAATGACATATCCGGATATTCTACAGGCTTCGTATTATTCGACGGACTGTCGGATGGAAACCTTGGAAAAGTAATCAGGCTGAATCAGTGTCAGTTCCATGCCTGCTGCTGGCTGAGTCGACTTCAACGTGTCTTGCCTTTCTTTCCGCCGCATCCTGAACCCCGTGACTCTTGGTTCCCAGCAGGGAAGGAAAAGAAACTCTTCCAAGTTGGCACCACGTAGACTGTTTCTCCCGCTCCGTTTCGCCGACACCCTCAATTTCTCGTGTTTTCCTCGCTAGCTGGTCTCTGACTTTCTAGTAGTGGATTCAAAACCAGCAACTTAGCAAGAACGTCAACCTTCCCGTAGTCGCTCAAAGTGGATGGTCCCGCGCAGCCGCCCCTCCCCAATATTCTGGAACGCATCTTTCGTTTTCCGTGGAGATGACTGAGATACGATATCCGCTCGATGCTCCGCAGAAGCTCAGAGTGACAGAGTCAAGTACTCAGCCACGAATACTGCAGTATGACGCTACTCATGGGAGATACAATATTACGACGTATCTCGGTTCCTGAGTTGAGCCACGTTGTCTGAGCGGGCCGAGACGTCTGTCGGTACCTTACTCCGCCCTCTCTACGTGGCATCCGGATGACTGCTTACCATTTTGCAGGTCTATTCAGAGTCAAGAATACATACAGCAGTTTCCCTCGGATAAATCTACCGGAATATTGGGCCGTACGCATACGTCCGCGGGTTGCACGACCGCCCCCCACGAGCAGGGCTTCAGTGAGGCTGCTGCCTTCGTGTCACCGGGATATTCTGGAATGCGCTCGGAAAAGGCACCTTACCTGCACCTCCACCAGCCAGCTCATTAGACATGGTCTTACTGTGCTCTTACTCAAATAATCGTCGCCGCCAGAATCTTCCACATTTCCTCAGTCCTGAATCCACACTGCCACGTTCTGCCCACCCGGCCTCGTTGACGAATGACTTCGCGAGTTTAATTCTGAAAAGCAAGTACAGAGTATACCATACCGTGACATTTTCCGACGGGCCCGAAACACATTGTAAACATTTTGCAGGAAGAATCGGAAGGTGTCATCAGTAGCCACCTCAGACACTCGCCTTACGCTTCTTACGCCCGAAACTGAAAGCCTATATGAACTAACCGCACTTGGGTATTACTCTCTCGATCAGATTGAGAATTCTGTGCTCAGGCCAGGGCGGCATACTCTGGCCTGCAGCTCTTTTTCTGGGCACCAAGCGCGATTGCAGACTCCAACCCCTAGATACCCCATTCATCAACTTTACAGAACGAACACTAAACGGCACTCAGTGGAGAACCATGATTGGACCTCAGTCCTGACTAGGCCGACCCATCAACTAGGTAACTACTTTCGCTATTTGATAATCCTGCATACAACCCTGATCCGATTCCCCGATTATTGGTTCTTTTTTAAGGGCACTCGTCGCTTCATTTTAGCCCTGCTGCAGTTCCTATTTGGCACTATCGCAATGTTGTCCTGTCTTGTCTAAGCTACTGATGGAAATTCTCTTAGAGCGAAAGTAGTAAGTCTCCGTGTCTGTGTCCCATTGGCACCTGGAGAACAGTTAACGCGGGCGGTCGCGTCGGCCCGCCTCAACTTTCTGTCCCTGTCAATGTTTAGGTGAAACTCAGTTCAACTGTAGGAATTACTCTACCACCACCCCCCTGCACTGCTACTTCACTTGCTATATAGGTACTCCAGATAAACATCTAACAAGCGAGATTCAAGTTGACTCCTGAGTCGATAATCACCGTTGCTGGGAACTACAAAAATACCACCTGACGCTTTACAATTTCAATCAGATAAAAAGTGCCCCTCAAACTATATAGCTTGGTGGCAAATCCATCAACAACTACTGCAGCTTAGTGGAACTCCCGCCTTACCTTACTCCGTCAGGAGGACACCTGGACCAGTGGCAGTTGGTCCTCGCTCCTCAAGGCTCCTGGGTAGTCTGGAGAATCCCGCCGGTAGCCGTGGAGATTAGTCCATGTACCTATACTTAGGTACATGCGGGCCTACTACTCTGTACGTGAGTCCGTGGCAAGTGATTCCTGAACAACCTGGAAACTAACTCGAAAAATTAGGACATGGACCATTTCGTACTTCCCCGCGGTATGGATGGATCCATCCCCCGACCTAAAGTAAAAGACAAAAAGGTACAGAGTACTGTACTACTGTACCACGTACTAGTAGATACTTGATACAAAGCACAGTACTCACCACCTATTAGTACTTACTATACTCAGTCCCCACGGGTAACTAAAACCCAATCCCTAGGAGCGAACTAGTACTTACTACCGCATGCATTGTCGATTTCACATGCAATTGCAGTCCAGAGCAGTGTGCACCGTACTAGCCTGTCGATCAGGCCGGTAGAACTAGTACCTACGTACGTACCTACCAGGTACGTACCAAGACTAACTACTAGGGACTACCTAGTTAGGGAATGGGGGACTGGACCCCTCGGCCCCGACCCCAGCCCGGCCGTTGGCTCGAAAGTTGGAGTACCTGCGACCTCATCTCTTGTTCTATTCCGGGAAGTCGGGGGTCGGGAGCCCGGGGTCCGCATTCCAAGCGTTCCCGGATCTACCAAGGTCCCATAGCGGGATTTCGGGGGATGTTTCCGCTGATAATCGTACCTAGCTGAGGTAGACTACGTAGTAACTAGGGAGGTCGAGTTAGGAAAGTCCGGTGCGGAGCTGGAGTGCTGTTTCCAAGAAAGGGAGAAGAGGGAAGGGGGAGCCTTCCTTTGTTCGGTACCTCCTAAGGTAGTAGTAGGAGTAGGTGGTTTGTGGCTACATATGGAGTCGGGCGCTTGGGTAGGTTGTCTTCTGACTTCTGGTTTAGTTTAGATTGAGCCCTCTGGACCGTGTCTGGATAATTGGGGGATTGCAGGTGGGACGCTTGGTTTTCTACGCGTGTGGACTCAAGTGTAATGTTGGGTGCTGTGCAGGTGTTGGATATATATTTCACGATAGGTAGGTGTACAGAAGCACCTTAAGAGTAAGGTAGGTAAACATTATGCATTACAACTTCAGTCTTCTGGGTTGAGTATCAACGTCCCTATCAAAGCTGTCTTTGTCTTCAATTTTAAATATTCAGACCCTGATTTGTCTACGCATCGCGTACTCGCCCACTGGTAGGTACTTTAGATTAGGTATTCATCCAAGATAAGAATCAATCGAGACCTTGCGTCCGAATACAGTTATACGCCATCTCGAACTGCAAGGGATCGGTTAGTTAGCAAATGGACCAGCCCATCAGGATAACAACAATTCCGACATCTCTCACCTGCTCATCGGTCTGACAGATCAAAACCCGCTTCGTGCTCTCGTCCCCAGATTTGCTCGTGATATCCAGCACGGTCTCACCATCTCCGGGCCCCTTATCATTCGCCGCCGGATCGATGGCAAATCCCAGACAGCGACATTTCTCGACGACTGCCTTTCGCAACAGCGCGCTCTTCTCGCCAATACCGCCGGCGAAGACTATTGCGTCGACGCCGCCGCCTAGCTTGACGTAGTAGTTCCCGACGAAGCCCACGATGCGGTCGACCAGGATGTCGAAGGCGAGCTTGTGCTCCGGGCTCGGCGGGTTCTCGACTGCAATTTGGGAAAAGTCCGTCGTGCCTGTCAGGGCCTTCCAGCCTGATTTTTTGTTTAGGATTTCTTCGGCCTTTTATTTTATTTCATTTATTTTTGCCTCTCTTAGTCTTTCTGTGGTTATTGTTCCGAAAACGTACGGTGAACTTACAGTGCTGATGTGCATTTCCTTGGTGCTTGCCGGGCTAAGCTTCCCCGCGTCACTGGTATAGTGGAACACAAGCCTGGCGAACCAGGGGTTAGCGACATATTCCAAGACAAGGAGGCGCACGGGCAGATCCAGCCTGAATGATCTACCGTACTTACGAGGGATCGATGCTGCCGCTGCGAGTGGCACCCGGTAGCCCAGCCAAGGGGGTCAATCCCATCCTGCAAAACAGGAAAGAAAAAAAAAAAAGTCAGCAAGGTACATACGTACTGATCTTCCTCATCGATTGCGGAAGCAAGGGGGTAGACGGAAGTAAAAGCCTACGAAGTATCAATGGATTTCCCTTCCTTGATCGCGCACATCGAAGCGCCACTTCCTATATGCAGGGCGATCAAACTGGTTTTTTCGACGGGCTTGTTTAGATGCCCAGCCACGGAGCGCAGGATGAACGAGTAGCTGATCCCGTGGAAGCCGTACTTTCTAAGCTTGTTGGACTTGGCGACCTTCTGGTCGATAGGATACGTTGTCACGTAAGGGGGCATTGTCTTGTGGAAGGCGGAGTCGAAGAACGTAACACTTGGGACGTTGGGGAGTTCTTTTCGGCAGAGGCGCACGATCTCAAGGGCGGAGAAATTGTGTCTGTTCTCCTGTTAGAAAAAGTGGTCACATCTTCCTTTGGGTGCCTGGAGATAGGGGTGGCACCTACAGAGGAGCCAGATCTTCCATCTGTTCTAGATGGTGATACGTCTCGTCAGTGATGACCACCGACGACTCCAAGTCTCCGCCATGGACGATGCGGTGACAGATGTATGCTAGGTCCTCGCTGCCGGTGACTTCAGACAGACCGGGATCCTTGAAGCAACGCTCCAGGAGTAGCTTGAATGCATCTTGCGGGGCGTGGATCTCCTCCTTGAGCTCCTCCTTCCGCTGCTTCTCGCCGGCCGTGAACTTGAGTGTTGCCGGGGGTGCGGTAATCCCCGAGACTTGAGCATTCGCGATAGCTTTGGGTGTCTTTTCGAGAGTGTAAAATGTGATCTTGACCGACGAGGAGCCAGCATTGACCGAGAGAATCGATTTGCGCGTCATATTGAAGGAGTTGGTTTCAGAGACAACGAGCCTTGGACGATGCGACAAAGAAATTGACTAGGTAGCTCTTGAATAATAGCTCACCCGCCCCCTATCTCTCTGACGTTTTCCATCTTCCTGGTGTTTGTTGGTTGGCAGATAAACGGGCGTGTGATGTCAGTGTCGCTGTGACGTAGTTTGGCCGAATCCGACGTTGCAATCTTATGGATATACTATCCACCTACCTACCATAATATCTCCCAACACACTCGCTAAGGAACGTATGACAAGCTACCTGGTTTGTATTCTCTGATATATATCCTACTCTAAATTGTTCTTTTGTTTGATTGTCCATTTTTTTTTTGCATCTGCCTCGTCGCCATGCCTGGAGAGGTCATTGATCGTCCCAACCCGGCGCCGACCCCGTCCAATGTTCCTGACCTGGTCGACCAGCTGCTGGTCCAGTTTCAGAAAGCAACTCTAGATCGGAATGTTTGCGATGCACTGTCTACGTATCGCCGGGCAGCAGACTACATTGCTGCGGGTGAGTGTCTTTCATGCATTCTTTTTTGGGGCTTTGGCTAATGCTCTCTCAGCCATGATCTTCCTCCAGGATAATGTGTTGTTGGAACGAGATCTGAAGCCAGAGGATATCAAGCCTCGCCTGCTGGGTCAGTATATAGCCTGGACAAGTTAACTTGTTTATCTTTGGACTGACGCGCCACAGGCCATTGGGGGACATGTCCCGGCCTAATCCTTGTATATTCTCATCTGAACTATATTGTTAAGCAGAAGGACCTTGACATGCTGTATGTTGTCGGTCCAGGGCATGGTGCGCCGGCCGTTCTGGCGACATTATGGCTGGAGGGTTCTCTGGGGAAATTCTACCCTGAGTACAGCAAGGACAAGGAAGGCCTTCATAACCTCATTTCGACCTTCAGCACTAGTGCCGGTCTGCCGAGGTAGACGCACTCCTTCAACTTATAAAGCAGAGCCAGGCTAACTTCAGAACAGTCATATTAACGCTGAAACTCCCGGGGCAATCCACGAAGGAGGAGAGTTGGGCTATGCACTGGCTGTCTCCTTTGGTGCAGTTATGGACAATCCCAATCTAATTGTCACTTGTGTGGTCGGAGATGGCGAAGCTGAGTCTGGCCCTACAGCAACGTAAGTCTTAGCAGCTTCTCGGCATAAAATTCGCTGACGCTGGCCGGCCAGTTCATGGCACGCAATCAAATACATCGACCCGGCTGAATCAGGAGCTGTGCTCCCGATCCTGCATGTCAATGGCTTCAAGATCAGCGAGCGCACAATCTTCGGCTGTATGGATAACAGAGAGATTGTCTGCCTGTTTACCGGCTATGGCTATCAGGTACGCATCGTGGAGGATCTCGATGATATCGACAACGACCTTCACAGCGCCATGGCCTGGGCGGTCGAAGAAATCCATAAGATCCAGAAGGCAGCCCGCTCTGGAAAGCCTATCATGAAGCCGAGGTGGCCGATGATCGTGTTGCGGACGCCCAAGGTACGCGTTTCTCCCGGCTGCAGCGAGGACACAGCTGATCTTGTATTAGGGCTGGTCGGGACCGAAAGAGATACACGGCAAGTTAATCGAAGGGTCGTTCCATTCCCATCAGGTTCCCCTTCCCAACGCCAAGAAGGACGATGAGGAACTTCGGGCCCTCCAGAAATGGCTTTCTTCATACAAGCCAGAAGAGCTGTTCACAGAGACCGGAGACGTCATCGATGAGATCAAATCCGTTATCCCCATGGATGACAAGAAGCTGGGCATGCGGCCCGAGGCCTACAAGAGCTATGTACCCCCAAAGCTTCCAGATTGGCGACAGTTCTGTGTTCAGAAAGGAGACCAGTTCAGCGCAATGAAGACGATTGCAAAATTAATCGACCAAGTTTTCGTCCAGAACCCCCACAGGGTCCGGTTATTCTCCCCCGACGAGTTGGAGAGCAACAAATTGAGCGATGCTTTGAGTCACACGGGCAGAAATTTCCAATGGGATGAATTCTCCAATGCGAATGGCGGACGCGTCATTGAGGTCTTGAGCGAGCATTTGTGCCAAGGGTTTATGCAAGGATATACACTGACCGGCCGCGTGGGCATATTCCCTTCGTACGAGAGCTTCTTGGGTATCATCCATACCATGATGGTCCAATATGCCAAGTTCGCAAAGATGGTAAGCGAAGAGACGTTCCTCATGAGACCTACAGCAAAGCTAACGAGCACAGGCCAGGGAAACGAAATGGCACCAAGATGTCAGCAGCATCAACTATATTGAAACCAGCACTTGGGCCCGACAAGAGCACAACGGATTCTCACATCAGAACCCGTCTTTCATCGGCGCGGTCCTCAACCTGAAGCCATACGCCGCTCGTGTGTACCTACCACCGGACGCCAACACGTTCCTGACCACCCTGCACCACTGTTTGAAATCGAAGAATTACATCAACCTCATGGTAGGCTCGAAACAGCCGACTCCGGTATACCTAAGCCCGGAAGAAGCAGAGAGTCACTGCCGAGCCGGTGCATCAATCTTCAAGTTCTGCAGTACCGACGAGGGCCTCCGTCCGGACGTGGTACTGGCCGGAATCGGCGTCGAGGTGATGTTCGAAGTCATCAAGGCAGCGGCCATCCTACGAGAACGCTGCCCCGAGCTCCGCGTCCGGGTGATCAACGTGACAGATCTGTTCATCCTCGAAAATGAAGGCGGGCACCCACATGCCCTGAAAGACGAGGCATTCGACAATCTTTTCACCGTGGATAGGCCCGTCCACTTTAACTACCACGGATATGCGAGCGAACTGAAGAGCCTGCTCTTCGGTCGCCCGAATATGGATCGAGCAACCATCAACGGCTACAACGAGGAGGGAAGCACGACGACCCCGTTTGACATGATGCTCGTGAACGAAGTATCGCGCTACCATGTCGCAAAGGCGGCTGTAATGGGTGGCGCTAGATGGAACGAGAAAGTCCAGCTTCGGCAGCAAGAGCTGTGCTCGGGGTTTGATCATGATATTGCGGAGACACGGAAGTATATTGTTGCAAACCGTGAAGGTGAGTTGAGCGCTCTTGTGCCTTGACTTGATGCATTGTACGTTGCTGACCATACCCAGATCCTGGTGATACATACGACATGCCCTCGTTCGACTAGACCAGCATTATAGAGTAGAGAAGGTTCATGAGAATGATGTAATACAGTTGAAGCCCCAGGTGCCATGCTTATCTGTTCTGTGACTAGGCTTTATCAGAGTAGATTTGAAATCCACACTTACCTGTGCTGATGGATCGTAGAGGTATAGATCTTCGAATCTAGAGCAGTTTGCTTGGAAGGGGTCCGAACAGTGTTAATATAGACACGGTGAAGAAAGACACCCTTTAGGTCAACCTTGTAGCATGAGTGGTGGTGAGGTCTGGAGATTCAAGGGTGGTTAGCATTGAGGTTAGGTTAGGTAAGATCACCACCATCCAGGACGGCACCACTAATCTTCTTCCCCTCATCATTCATCGAAGCTGACCTTCGGGAATCTGTCCTCGCGCACTTGCTCCTGTATTCCTTTGTGGTGGCTGTGTGCAGCTAACTGGATCCTCTCATGGTCTTAGACCGTGAAGAAGCTCTGACTCAGCTCGTGTTGTCCATGAGCTGGTTTTGACTTTCGAGGTTGTCGAGCCGCTCGTTGACCCCATTGGTTATGGTATCCTGGCGATAGACTGTTCTTTCATGGGAGCATTCCGGCGGCAGGTAAACCCGTTGTCTGAAGGAGTCCGCGATCGAATCATGCTAACACACTTGGCTCCATCAGCAGGATTGAGCCATACAAGCAAACCGAAGGCCAAGCTGAGAATGATTTCCAGGCGCCAATGATGATGATAACAGCATAAAACCCAAGCATAAACGCCTCTTCTCGGCGGGAGATGTTTCGTGATCTTGTTCGGACCAACTTTACACCGTCAGCTAATCCTTTTGAGAGGAATCTTGCGAGAACTTCGTCCTCAACTCAACTTTTGGTCTGGCAAAGCCGCAGGGCTGTGGGATCCCCTTATCCACTTGAACAGCCAAGTGCCGAATAAGCCGGCCCGATCGGGAAACAAGCCCCATTGTCAATTTATCTCGAGCAATCACAGAGCTCTTTTCGCGGGACTGCTCCGCCAGCATCCGGTTGCCTGCGATGGCTCAAGGAGAAGTTTCAATTCACGGCGTCCAAATCTATCCGCTCCCGACTCGGCGTCGGTTGGGCCGTGGGTGGAAGATTTTTGTACGAAACACAATTGGTGCAAGCTCGCGAGAACTTCGCGTTACCTGGAGTCCATGGACTGTTTCCGATATTTTCAGGCTTCTACTTACCGTATTCATGGCCAAGTCTATGAGCCCCATTCGTTCTCCAATCTGAATCTGATGATATAACTGCTCTTCAACGAGTTGTAAACTCAGCCGCTCTTTTCTCCAATAATTTCTGCCTGGGCATCAATACAGACTGCCATTCATTTGCTATATCTAAATCGCCAACGCCGGGTGACTCTCTTTTTCATTTTCGTTTTTGAGCAACAGTTGTACCACGGTCCATCAACCTTCATTTATTTAAGAGTCTGATCTGCATACTCAGAGCCGAAAATACCATCTTGCTCAATCACGACTGCGTCCGCTAAAGATGTCAGATGCTACAACACCGATAGTGCTAGTGAACGGGACGATCCCGTTTGAGGTCCGGCAGGAGCTGCGGACTGGCTGCACTCCTCTTATCAATGGATTCGGCACTCCATACGGATATGCGCCTTCGCTGGCAGCAGGCATTGTCTTTCTCGTTCTCTTTGGCCTCTCAATGCTCGCCCACACAGCCCAGATGGTCTGGAAGAGGACCTGGTGGTGCGCCGTCTTCGTCGTTGGAAACCTGAGTAAGTCACCACTTCACCCAACCTGCATCCGCAACAACAGCCGCTAATAAGGCTCTCAACAGGTGAAGTCATAGGCTGGGCCGGCCGGACTTGGTCCGCCGAATGTCCCTACAACACCAATGCCTTCCTAATGCAAATCACCACCCTGATCATCGGTATTCCGCCCGAAACCCGAGTATACTTGGTTATACAGCCTCTCTTTAGCCAGGAAATCAATCGCTAACGCCGCACAGCCCCAACCTTCTACACAGCCGGCATCTACGTCCTCCTAGGCCAGTTCATCCGGATCCTCGGCCGCGACTCCTCCATCCTCTCGCCCAAAGTCTACCTCTGGATCTTCGTCACTTGCGACATCGTCTCGCTCGTCATCCAAGCTATCGGCGGCGGCATGGCCTCCACCGAAGCCGAAAAGGAAAACGGCAACACCGACCCCGGCACAAACATCATGGTTGCGGGCATCGTCTTCCAAATGGCCTCCATCACCGTCTTCGTCCTCTGCGCCGCCGATTTCGTCCGCCGCACCCTCCGCCGTCGCCTGCTGCAGTCCATGACGGGATCCATTGTCCCGCTGCTTGCGGCCATGATCTTGTCCGTCATCTGTATCTATATCCGGAGCATTTATCGAACCATCGAGCTGCTGGAGGGCTGGGATGGGTATCTGATTACCACGGAGCGGTTCTTCATTGCCCTTGATGGCGCCATGATGATCATTGCTGTTTCGGTCTTCAATGTCTTCCATCCCGGCTGGTTGCTCCCGGGGGCGAGGGAGCAGGTTAGGGACAAAGCTGGCGTTGAGGAGGAGTCGGCGACGGAACTTCAAAGTCGCGAATGAAGAAGAAAAGGAACAGTCTATAGACCACTGTCTATTTCTTCTAGATATTTCTCTTCTTTTCCTTCTTTACTGCCACACTTCTTCCCTTTTCAGTTTCTACTTTGTGATTCTCATATTTATGATCTTGGCGTGTAAATGAGCGACGCAGCGCCCCCGACCTTTTTCTTCCCTAGGGTTCTTTTTTTTTCTTTCTTTTTGTTCTTGTTTCTGATATACCATGAAGTCCATGCACGTTATACAAGTTTATTAAGGTATTTCCCTGGGGTTTCTGAGGTCTATCCTCGATCCATCAGCACTAGATAAAACTTAATCAGATGATAGCCTGCCTACATTTGGAAGGCCTTAAAAGCCAAAACCAATTAGATCGGCTATCTTGGTAATACATACGTTAGTAGGTAGTAGTAGGTACTAACGATATTGCAGCGCGCTTAGGACACCTATGGTATGTTGGTAGATTGTAAACACCTTCGGCCGCATCATGGATCGTTCAGGTTTTCGGACTCGACCAATTTAAGTAAGTGTTGTGGGGTTGGGAGTCAATAAGGTTAACTTGAGCTTGAATATATATATGTATAGACACTTTTAGGTTGTTACCTTACTGTCCCCCGAATTCAATTTCATAATTCGTAAAGCACAACCACACTCCATCTGGATGTAGTGCTATTAAAAAAAAGCCTTGTAGATACATAACTAACCGAAAGAAAATGAGACGAAAGCAAAAATCACTCGAGTCCAGACTCCAGGCCAGAATTCCCATAGAACAGATCCTGTCCGACTTCGCCAGGCTAATTTTTGAACTGAACAATTCCCTTGAGGAAAAGGACAAAAAGGGGGAACGGGGAAAAGGTAGAGAGGTATGAATCACAATCCGTCGACAGCTTCAATCCAGCCATACATCAATCCCACGACCGAATTCGCCAGTGTCCAGACGAGACACCAGGCCGTAGCTCCCTCAAAGCTAGCCCCTTTGACCGTTCCTGCCACCTGGATCACAGTGTTCGCCATGGTAACAGCAGCAAGAATAGCCGTTCGGGAAATCAGCACTCGGGTCCTTCTCGACAGTGCCCCCCAGGTCTTTCTGTAAACCGCGCATGCAAGGTACTCTCCCTGCTTGGAAGGAGTCTCTGCATTCTCCACGTCGCTGGCTGTCGCTGCGGGCGTGCCTGCGGAGCTAACAAAGAGGAAGTCCCTCACGGCCCAACCGGCCGGGAGGAGGGAGATGAACAGCAACGGCAGGCCGGCGGGGCCAGCGTGGGCTTTCGAAATGTTGGGAAGCCTCTCAAAATGCAGGACAAGCTGTGCAGGAAGCCATGTCTCATAGCTCAGATACAAAACAACCGTGTAAATGGCAGCTGCGACGACAGTGGTGTACAAGGTGATAGCCCAGTCCTGAAGGATACCTCTGTTGGAAACGGCAGCTTTGGGGGCGCGAGAGAGGTTGTGGACGAGAGTTGGGTTGCGCAGGAACAGAAATGGGATGGCAGAAGAGAAGAGAACAATGGCATAGGACGTGAGAATCGTCGTGGGTCGGAGGCCGTAGAACGAAGAAAGAAGCGTGTATGTGGGTAAATGGATCAAAAAGTTGAAGGCCAGAACATCTCGTCCTAAGAGAGTCAGTCGCTGCATTTAGCCCAAAGCGATCAGAGCAGAGCTTACCATCAAAACCCATCAACCAAGCCAATCCAACCTCTGCGGCCTTCCAAACCATCAAGCCCCCCACTTCCCACCATTGCTCAAGATGTCTACTGACACGGCCCAATTCACCAAGCGTGACAGGGGAGGTCACGGTAAAAAGAGTGGAGCTAAGCGCTAAGCTACCGATAATGACGAGCAGAAAGCGTGCTGGCGATGGGATCTGCTCGACTAGTGACTTCTGAGGCGGCGGCGGTTCCTTTGCGACTTCGGCATAGCTTTTTTTGGGCGACGTAGATACCACGGCCTCTTTCTTGCGGGCGGGCATTGTTTTGGGTAGAGCTAATAAGGACTGTAGCAGCTTTAGACGAAGGTTATCAAAAGGCGAAGAGAGGAACAGAGACAAGATTCGAAACCAACGATGTGCGACTCTTGAAGGAAGGGAGGACAACGTTAAAGAGCTCCAGGGCGGTGAGAAGATGATGATGTCATGAGGCTAAACGTCATACAACCACTGGGCAGCCTCCCTTAGATCTCGAGCGATCCAATCTGTCCCGCCCACCTAAGGTAGCTTCTTTCCAAGGTTGAGTGTATAATAATAATGTATACTAGTATGAGCCTATGAGCCTATAGGACCACGGTCTCGATCTATAGTTCTATACGCTTACCCCACTTTTCCCAGTTAGAGATATACCAACTACGAGGGAATAACCCTAATCCTGACTAATCACTGCATATGAGATACAAAAGATACTGCCTACCTATGGCTTGCATAGGAATATGTAAGTCATCCCTCAAAAAGAGGTCAAGGTAATAATATTAATAAAAACGGTTAAAAAAAAGGGGGAAGAAAAATTAGCCGAATTATCATTAACTGGGATATCGAAGTGAGCGAATATATCAAAACCCTCTGAAGCAAATCGCCGCCATCCAAAACAATCATAAACATTCTCGTACAGCGCCTCGGATCTCCCGTGGACCTCAGTCATCCTCTTTCTCCGCTGGTTTTGTGTAGAATTCGATTGCTCCCTGCTCGCGTCCCTTGGCGTCGCGCATGGCAATCTCATACTTTCCCTTGTCCCACAGATCTTTGATCGTAAGCTCTCGGGTGCGCCCCAAGCTCTCAATGTCTCCGATGCGATCCAAAGTAGCTTGCAGATGCTCCTCGAATCCTTCCATTTCACAAATCTCGCGAAAGGCGTTCTGCATGGGCACAGAGTCGGCTCGGACCCTGGCCTTGCAATTAATGGTAAAGATGTTTTCGTGGTCATAGCTCTGGATAAAGTCGGCCCGGGTCATAATCTGGCGTGCTTCGTGGAGGGGTATTTCGGGAAGTATATGGCCACGTTGGTCGTCGTACACCTTCTCCATCTCTTTTTCCTTGTCCACCAAAGCTTTAGCCATCACCATGGCTGCCGACTAATTTTCTAGTTAGAAAAATTATCCCTTGATAGAAATGTGTGCGTGCTTACGGCATATTTCTGCTGGTCCATCACGTCGTCATCCATCTCCTCGCCGAGGATCCAGCATTTGTTCAAGAACCACGTCTTTTCCGCCTCGCATATGTTGTTGCACAGTTTCAGGGCGTCTGGAGCCTTTGCAACCCGGCCGAGGAAGGATAGGCGACCCCCGACCTTGTTGTATATCTCATCCAGAACATCATCCGACAGCTTCTCGCCAAAATACTCCTTGCGGTATTTCCGTAAGGCAGTCTTTGCCTTTTCTTTCGGTAAGTCGGTGATCGGGATGGTCTCCATTCTTGTTGCGTATCGTTTCAGCCTCTCATATACCCAGTAGTCATCACTGTTGAAGACTGTTCGCATTTCCAGTTAGCATCAGTCGCCCCTGAACAACACCGGACGAAAGTTGAAGGCTTACCCATTGTCACCAGGTTACTGGCTGCCCACTGTTCGGCCCGTTGCTGGATCATCTCAAGCATGGCTTCCCCGTCGGCATCATCCCTAACCATGTGTGTGCTGTTAATGATTAAAACGAGTGGTCCCTTCCCATTGTGCCTTCTCTTCAATGCGACCTTTTCCAGCTTGTTGAATGCGCGTTCTATGTCCAGAAGAGCCGTAGTGTCCCTAGGGCCCTTGATGCTGAAAAGACTGCCAACATAGCTAACGCGTACGTCAGTATTGAACTAAGTCAGAGGGAAAGCGTTCTGCCTACTCTTCGTGAAATTCAAAATCCAAGGCTTTCCCAAGCCGAATCCGGAATATTTCTTGATCACTGTGGGCCTCAAAGAATGAGCACCCGTCTCCATTGATTTTACGCATGGCTTCCAGGAGCATGGATGTTTTCCCCGTGCCTTTCTCGCCGATCAGCAGAAAGTAGTGGCCCCCGATTTCACCGTTGATGATTCTATCAATCTTTGGCTGCTCGTCACGAACAAACCAGTGCTCTTCGGGTTGATCAGGGTGCTTGCACACATCTACACCGGCAATCTCGAGGGCAGGATCACCCGGTTGGAACGCATTCTCTATCTTTTGCAGGACGAGATGCTTATAGTACTTGTGGTATGAGTATCCTGCAATACTATGCAACTAGTCAGTGCACAGCCCAACACAAACTATTTCAAAGGGAAATACCCTAGAATAGCGATCGACGCAAAAGTCGTCGCCGCCGATTCCAGCATTTTGAGGATAGTTGATTTGAGGCTAGGATCTTCGTTATTGCCTCGGCCTCTGTCATCATCTTGGTTCGCTTGGTCTAGCGGATCAGGCGCCAAGGAAATGGCATTTTGAGAGAAACTCCGTCCAGAGTACATCGCCAGCATTCTCTGGGGGCGCCTGGGTGGCAGCCACAAACCCGGCCGGGTTGAAGATACAAAGAGCCGTGGAACATTGCGATATAACATTTTGGAATCAACAGGAGCAAAAGAGAAACGATAACAGAAAATTCGACGTCAACGAGTGTAAGGAGCCAATGCTAATGATTGGCGGTGTGAAGAGAGCTCAGGCGTTGAAGATCTGACAGATAGATACGGTATAAAAATTGCCGACGCGACAACGAGGGATTGAAGCTTAAGGGGTGGAGAGACTTCAAGGAATTTTGGGATCGGACGGTGCCTGGCACCTAAGAAGACCCCAACAGAGAAATCGAACAACTAAAAGAGTGTCTCAGGTAGGAATTCAAGCAATAAAAAAGAAAATGAATAAATAAGAAAAAAGAAAGGATAGAAAAAGTTGACAAAGAAATCGTTGGAAGATTGGATGCAGGTGATTCTTTGGTTGTCCCAAGTTAGCGTTACAAGTTGTGCTGCGCCCCGATCGATGGAGCCCTTCTGCAGATCAACTCCCGATCAGCTTGGCGGCCTACCTCGGGGAGTCTAGTTGTGGCTGAGAAACGTGGCGAGAAGTGGGTGTTAAGGTATCTTCAAGGAGTAACCTAGTAGTAGGTTGACGAAGTTAAACTTGAGTTTTCGTTGTCCTGTCTTGAGCTTCTGGTTCCATGTCACCGGAATCTGAGAGAAGTTTGAGTTGGCCGAGGTCCACTGGCCTTGACCCGCACCGCAGCCAGCTTATCACTAGGTACTGCACGGAGCAGTGGCAGCACCCTCAGTTGAGAGGGAATACTACCTTACCTGTCCCGTACTTCTACTGTGGCAAAATTGAAGACACTTCAAAAGACCAGCAACTCATAATTCATATTGATCCCGTGTTAGTCTCTGTAGGTCATGGGTATATTACGGGCAGCGGCCCGCAAATGTTGATTAGTATATATAGTTAGCACCTACAAAGACCATGGAACACTGGAGACCCTTCAAGGTTGAGTCCCATGCTTACTCTTCTGTTCAAGTGGAAGTAGTATATCGAGTAACACATTACGTCGAGCCTCGAGACAGGAGCTAAGAGCGCATTTCTACTTGGTAGTCGAACCACGCCCATGTTGCTTCTCACCTCAACACAACTCATTTACTCTTCCAGATCAGAGTACTCTCTCCTAGGGACACCATCTCTTTCTCCTCAATCTACCTTGAAAGACCGTACCGGTTGCGTCAACATGCCTATCTCATGGGATGCCGAGGCCGAGACTAGGGTGAATATCTAAATGCTGGTCGGTACTCCAAGCTAACCACTCTCAAGCTGCTGCTCGGTGTGTTAGAACAATTCAAAGGCGCGAGACTCGACTACAAGGCCCTGGCCGAGTACATGGGACCTGGTACCTCCCGGGGACGACCATTTATCGACACGTTGTGGCTAATATCAGAACCAGATTGCTCAATCCCAGCCGTGAAACAGCACATCTGCAAGCTCCGTCGTGAGGCAGGTTCCAGTGCCTATGGCCGCGGAAGGACTTCCACCGGGAACCCTCCTCCTTCTGCCAGTACAAAAAAATCCAAGCGAGCTCGGTCCCCTGAGACCCCAATCAAAAGAGCGAAAGGCGTTTATTGTATAGTTGACGAGGACGAAGTCGAGGAGAAGGAAACCAAGTTGACCATCAAAAAGGAAGATGAGAAGAAGGATCTTTCATTTGTTGACCTCTCATCTTAATTCAAGAGGCCGGGAACGGGCGTTTCTGGGTCTGATTTACTTGCTTCAAGCATGTATGTGGCGGCCAAGAGCTTCACACTGCCGGCCTGGCTGGAGACCTCTAGATTAGCCAGTGATGCAATTGATGTGAGATCCCAGCTATTATACTGCAGAGTGAACCTAGCATAATTCCAGAACCCACGATAACTGAAGGCTGAAACTGTACTATAGGC
Organism: Aspergillus egyptiacus; assembly: GCA_025688805.1. NCBI lineage: Eukaryota > Fungi > Ascomycota > Eurotiomycetes > Eurotiales > Aspergillaceae > Aspergillus > Aspergillus egyptiacus. The sequence goes on from MU628628.1 coordinate 41,663, forward strand.
GCACCACGGGCCGTCATCAAGGTTACATTATCAATCAGCAATAATAAATAATAATGGTAAGATGAATTTCCTGTCAAGAATGTTTGGGGATGTTTTGTGGGGAGAAATTCCACCGCCCCGAGCAGACCCGAGGGTATGCCGCAAATCGCATCCCGCCGAAATTTTCTCTCCCACGTCCAGAGTATCAAACCTGCTTTCGTCCTGTCCACATCAATCATTCAAATCCCTTTTCTTTTTCTGACACTGGGGATTGTTGGGCTCGTTAGCTGCATATAGGGTGGCTGTTTGACTCAATTGCCCCCTCCTGTATATTATCTTTCAGTCCCTTCTTTTTTACCTTTTTTTTTTTTATTCTCCGCCCGCCTTATATCTAAGGTACTTCACCGTCCACCGGAGCTTTACTCTCCTTGCTCTCGACGGCTCCGGTCCTGCCTTTGCCTTTTGCCTTTTGTTTAATTTGGCACTATGGCTCAGACCAATGGTGAGATGGAGCACTCTAAAGGTTTGCTTCCCCGGAGTCCTCCGGTCGATTTTTAGGCTCATTGATATACTAGAGTCTCCCGAGCAACTCACCAACGGGAACAACCATGAGGAAGCCCAAGAAGAGGATTCCGCTGGTGGTATGTGCAATTATTTCTCCCTGTCATAGCATGTCTTCAAATACAATGTTTCTGACTCACCGACAGGCCTCTTTCAGATCTCCGTGAAGCTTCCCCATGAACCCTATAAGATTCAGGTGATGGTACGTGCGGATGTCGATCCGGTCAATGGATGATCTTTCCGCAAAACGGGGCTCTAACGAAGATTGCTTTTAGGTATCCAGCCAAGAACAGGTACAGGATGTCCGCCAATCCATCGTCGAGTTGCCCGGCACATTCCAGTACACCTGCTTCCATCTCGAGTTCAACGGCAACCGGATCAACGATTTCGTCGAATTGTCCGAGGTTCCCGACCTCCAGGCTGACTCGGAGATCGTCCTTGTCGAGGATCCCTACACTGAGAAGGATGCACGCATGCATATCGTTCGTCTGAGGGAGCTGCTTGGAGCTGCCGGTGATAGGGTCGACAACCTCCATGGTGTAAACGCTGGACTGTCTCTACATGACTCCATCACCGCCGAGGTATCCGGAGAAAACTCAGAGAAGGAACATTCCCTGACGAAATATGACGTCTCCGGGCCCTCTTCTCTGAAGACGATCCTTCCCAGAAATGAGGCGCCTCTCCCCAAAACCATCAAGTCCATCTCACTATCGCCTTGGAACCCGCCGCCTTACCACCTCCGTCAGAAAGGTCACCTGCTCTACCTTCAAGTGACAACAAACGAGGGAGAGCAATTCCAGATCACCTCGCACGTTTCTGGCTTCTATGTCAACAAATGCTCCAACAGCAAGTTCGACCCTTTCCCCAAGACCATCCCGAAGAAGAAGGGCAGCGCGCATTCACTCCTCAATCTGATCTCTCAGATCTCTCCCTCCTTCGACGACTCCTTCAAGGCTCTGCAGGAGTCGAACAACCAGAAGGACCTCCTCACCACCTTCCCTTTCCAAAACTCCATTCCTAACAACCCGTGGCTCGTCCAGCCTCCATCTTCCAACACGATTGCTCACCAGGCGGACATCACCCGGTCACAGGAGAACTACCTGATTTCCGGTGTGGATAACGCTGAAACTCTGCGGGATTGGAACGAAGAGTTCCAGACTACCAAGGAACTTCCCCGAGAGACCGTTCAGGATCGGGTTTTCCGAGAGCGACTGACGTCTAAGCTGTTTGCTGACTACAACGACGCTGCCGCCCGCGGTGCTGTCCTGGTCGCCAGGGGCGAAGTTGCGCCTCTTAACCCCACCGAAGCCCAGGATGCTCAGATCTTCGTGTACAACAACATCTTCTACTCCTTCGGCGCTGACGGTGTTGGAACCTTTGCTTCCGAGGGTGGCGATGAGGCCGCTCGTGTCGCTGTCGGCAAGGATGTTCTTGGTATCAAGGCCGTCAACCAGCTTGATATCAATGGCCTCTTTACCCCCGGAACTATTGTGGTCGACTATATGGGCAAGCGCATTGTTGGGCAAAGTATAGTCCCTGGTATCTTCAAGCAACGGGAGCCAGGCGAGCATCAGATTGACTATGGTGGTGTCGAAGGCAAGGATGTCGTCGCCACTCATCCTGACTTCGTCCCTGTTTTCGAGAAACTATCTAAGGCACTCAGAATCAAGAAGCACGCGGTGTGGGACAAGGAAAATCAGCGTCACGAACTTGAGGGTAGTGTGGAAACCAAGGGTCTGTTGGGAACGGACGGCCGCAAGTACGTTCTGGACCTCTACCGCGTTACCCCGCTTGATGTGGCATGGCAGGAGGAAGAAGGTAGCGACACTTACCCTCACCGAATGTCTGTTTTGAGACTGGAACTGGTTGAATCCTACTGGAGACACAAGATGAGCCAGTATGTTAAGGCTGAGGTTGAGCGCCGTCGTGCTGCGAAGGCCCAGGAGGCTGCTGCGAAGGAAAGTTCCGAAGCCTCTGAGTCAAAGGAGGAAGGTTCCGAAGAGAAGAAGAGCGAAGAGAAGAGCGAAGAGAAAAGCGAAGAGAAGAGCGAAGAGAAGAGCGAAGAGACTCCGGACCAGGAGCGGATTGATATCTCTGGGTTCCAGCTTGCGCTCAATCCCGATGTCTTCAGCGGTCAGGTTCCTCAGACGGACGAGGAGAAGGAGCAGTGGGCCAAGGACGAGCAAGAGGTTCGTGATGCCTGCGAGTTCCTGCGGTCTAAGGTTATGCCAGACCTGATCACGGATCTCCATGATGGCGAAGTTGGTTTCCCTATGGATGGTCAATCCCTTAGCCAACTTCTGCACAAGCGTGGTATCAACATCCGCTACATGGGCAAATTGGCCAAGCTTGCCCAGGAGAAGGGCTCTCGTCTTGACGCTCTCTCCACTCTTTTGGTCCAAGAGATGATTACGCGTGCATTCAAGCACGTCACCAACAAGTATCTGCGCAATGTTCCCGCGCCTTTTGCCGCATCATGCATTGCTCACTTGTTGAACTGCCTCCTTGGTGCTGAAGTCAACCCGGCGCCCCGTGCTGAGATCGATGCGTCTCTGCGGGAGCTCTACCCTGAGGGAGACTTCTCATTCGAGAAGGTGACCCCTGAAGCTCTGCGAACTGAGATCGAGAAGCAAGTTACTATCAGGTACCGCTTCAACCTGGAACCTGAGTGGTTCAGCTCCCTGCGACACCTCCAGCTTCTCCGTGATATCGCCATCAAACTTGGTATTCAGCTCGGTGCTCGTGATTTCGTCTTCACCAAGGCGCAGGCTGAGTCCGGCAAGAAGGTGCTACCGGCTATCAACGGTGTCAACGGCGCTGCGCAAGATGAGGGCAACAAGAAAAAGAAGAAGAAGGGCAGCAACAATAACGCCAGCAACGAGTCTGCTCCTTCCGCCCGCGCCGCCGTGGAGCAAACGCCAGTTCTTACCGTCATCCCTGACGACATTGTCAACATTGCGCCGCTGGTTAAGGACGCCTCTCCCCGCAGCCAACTTGCCGAGGAAGCTCTCGAAGCTGGTCGTATCTCTCTCATGCAGAACCAGAAACAGTTAGGCCAGGAGCTCATTCTGGAATCTCTGTCTCTCCATGAGCAGATCTACGGTATCCTTCACCCCGAGGTCGCCAAGTTGTACCATCAATTGTCCATGCTCTACTACCAGACAGACGAGAAGGACGCCGCTGTCGAGCTGGCTCGCAAGGCAGTCATCGTCACCGAACGCACACTTGGTGTTGACTCCGCCGATACTATCTTGAGCTATCTCAACCTCAGTCTCTTCGAGCACGCTTCTGGCAACACCAAGACTGCTTTGGTCTACATCAGACACGCCATGGATCTGTGGAAGATCATCTACGGCTCTAACCACCCGGATTCCATTACCACCATGAACAACGCTGCCGTGATGCTCCAGCACCTGAAGCAGTACTCTGACTCTAGGAAATGGTTCGAAGCCTCCCTGATTGTTTGTGAGTCCCTGTTCGGCAAGCAGTCCATCAACACCGCGACCATTCTGTTCCAGCTTGCCCAGGCGCTGGCCCTCGACCAGGACTCCAAGGGTGCTGTCGTCAAGATGCGGGACGCCTACAACATCTTCCTCAACCAGCTCGGTCCCGACGACCGCAACACCAAGGAGGCTGAGACCTGGCTCGAGCAGCTCACCCAGAACGCCGTCTCCATCGCCAAGCACGCCAAAGACATCCAGGCCCGCCGCCTGCGCCGTATCAACATGAATCCCCGTTCGATGGGCACCAAGGTCCAGCCCCAAGTCGGCCAGTCCGCTGCCGATGTCGCTGTCCCCAGCCAGGCTGCCAGCGGTTCCATGGACTCGCGCAGCATCGATGATCTACTGAAATTCATCGAAGGCGGCGACACCGGCTCCTCGTCCCGCACCAAGCAGAAGAAGCGTGCTGCCGCCAGCAACCCCAAGCTCCGCGGATCGAAGAAATCCTCTGCCTAAGCTAAGCGCCCCCACATTTTCCTCGTCTCGTACGTTCGAACCCTCCCAAAAAGAAACAAAAATAAAAGCGTTTTTGATGTCCACGGCCACGTGTTTATGAGCTGGATGAGCGGGATTTGATTTTGGATAAATTTTCTTTTTCTTTTGGTCCCTTTCAACTTTCTTTCTTTCTTTCTTTCTTTTTTCTTTTTTTTTTTT